>OY755042.1:18317197-18538262 GCA_963576565.1 Aspidapion aeneum
TACTTTGTTAACTGATTGTTTTCGGTTCAAAACCGACGCTTTGGTGATAGCATGGTCTGGTTGAACTGTGACGAAGCGTCTTTCTTCCTTATAGACCAGTGGACGTTTTCGTCCCGCCAAGGACTTAGTTTCCTTGGTTCGCTATCGTTTCACTCGTTGAATGGAAAATGGGTTTCACCTGTTTTTTAAAATCTATCTTGTAGTCAGTTTGATTGCTGTAGTCAGGTAAGCCACTTTTTCCGAAACACCGGTGTCCGTGGTTGACTTGACCCTTTTGAAGTTTCCTTTTATACTTTGTTTTAAAAATAAAGTAAATCAAAAATTAAATTTTTTAGGTACGGCGTTTTCGTTTAACCTGTCAAGTTTTAAATATATTTTTTTTATCATGCTAAACAATGAGGCAGAAATGTTATAATTATGTAAATAAATTTACAACTGATTTATTAATGGTTTAAATTAATTTTTGTAGTATAAATAAAATAGACAACACCTACTTGCTTTTATAAGATACAAGTTCTATTGGCCTAGAATTTTTTAAAAAGTGTAAGAAATTAGCATTATTCACTCATAAAAAATTTAAATTATTAATAATCACCATAAAATTTGCTGGATTCTAGTAGTGGTGTGAAATGTTTTAATATAAAAAAAATAATTATCAGTTGTTAAGCTCTATTGGGTTAATAACAAGATAAGCATTTCGGAAGAAATAACAACAATTAATTAAGTCATACGGCTTTTGGAATCTAAGAATAAGTATATCTATTATTGACACCAGCAGTCACACGAAACTATACCATTGGCGGCGCGTGGTATATTTTTATTCTTTTGAGTGTCACGCCCAACTTTTTGGGCCATTAATATCATTTAGTTTAAAGCAAATTAAGAAAGAAAAAATTAGATATTTAGTTATAATAAACCGAACCGAACCAAACGAAATTTTGTTTTTAAATATGGCACGCTAATGTTTTCAGAATTAGAAACTTCCTCCTTGTAACTACGAAGTCGTCGAAATCCAAACAATGCGGCCCGACCGAACACGCTAAGTTGTCTCAGTGCACTAATTTAAAGTGCACATAAGCTAGCTTGGACAGCCAACGGTAACCGTGTACGCGGGTAGCATCACGGTGGTGCGCCCAGCATCGACCCCGGCAATTAAATCACAAGGGCACTAACCAAAGTAAAGCCCAGATTCTGTGTGTTGTAAAGTTCTACAGAGACATGTCGTCTTCTCCTTTTATATTTCGTAATTAGAATGCGACATAACATCTACGGTGCACAGAATTTGGGTCAAAATAAGCGCGCATCAACCGCATCCTCGGTCGAACACGAATACAAACACATAAATACCGGGTATTAATTTATAGTTAGTACTAAATTCTTTGGTGAATTTCTCTTAAGGTTCATGGAAACATTAAGATGAAATTATTAATTAAAGAATGATCAAATTTTAGTATTTTTTTAAAGTAAAATTTGAGAGCGTACTTATTGAGGCACCGCCACTGAACTGTACATACAACCTGCCAACTTTACAATGTATCTTTACCCGTATACAAATAAAGTAGTTCTTCAAATTCCAGACCCTTTTAGTTTGATTTGCTGCGATCAAATCAGAAACAAAAAAAAATTCACAAAAAAAACAGTTATTCTTAAATTTTTTGATGATAACACCTGAAGGGTCCTGTGAAAAAACGATGAGATTCCATTTTTCAAAAAGTTGAGTAAAACGAAATTTAAAGTCTCATCGTTTTTCCACAGTGCTGCCTATTTTTAGCCGTGGCTTTTAGTGAAATCTCATTCTTTATCCCCTGTAAAGCTTAGTGTGTTACTACTTCACATTATAAGCTACAGCATGGCGTCAAAATGTCGATTTCGGAAAAAAATGGAATCTCATCGTTTTTCGACTGGACCCTTCCTTTTATTTAAAAATGTATTTTTCAATCAAAATTTAAAAACATCGTTTCGTTAGCTGCAGTGGTCAAAATTATGTTTTTTTTTATTAATCATCAAATTTTGTATTTAGTTTTTTTTTAACTAATTCTAGTAAAATATATAAAAAAGTTTTTCGGGCAATAAAAATCCGTGTAGTTTAAAAATTTTAAAAGAAAATTTTAATAATAATTTATTGTCTCTGTAATTTATCTCTTTGTATAAATACACAAACTAGAAATATATATAATTTAATAATTTTAAAGAATCATTTTGAGCTATTGTTAGGCGCCTACTATTTGCTACTGTACAACAGTACTGTTTGCTTTTTGTTAGCATCTAATAACTTTAAGGCTAGTTAGTTAATTACCAGAGAGTCAACATTGCATGACTAGAACATACCGACTAGCAGAATAAATAATAGAAAACGACTAATTAAAACTATACCAACAGATAAGTACAGCAATATATTTTTTTAAACTAAAGCAGATAAAAATGCATTAGAAACTTTCCTGTTGCATGAAATTTATTTTTAAATGCATAAAACTAAAATTTTGCATTTTTCTTTTTACAAAAGCGTTAGCGCAAATTATTATACCTATATAAACATATAAATAAATAAAGCCTGCTGGATCTAGTGTTGCTGTAATAATAAATTTATTAAAAAAAATTTTTTAAAGTTGGAATTATAAGTTTTTTAAACGTGCCCCAGAGATGATCAATTAAATTAACAATCGCGATTGACAATCGGTATCATTGATGCATTGATTGATCGTGTCGGAAACGACTGATGCGATTGATCAATGGATTGACGATGATTGAAGGATTTTTGATTGAAGCGCATTGAGGGCTCTGATTGACGCTCGCAATTAATCGTCTAATCGAGTGATTGACAATGGTTCAGCCAGTTGCTTGACAGCCACGATAATGGATACCTCCTTGAGCCCCGTGGACCCCGAAAATATCGCGGATAAAAACTCTTTTGTGCTTTTAGTAGCGCTGTATTGTGATGACCCTGGGTTGAGAGATGTCTGGCCGAATTAATGCTAATAATGTATCAAAACTGTTATGATCCATTCAAGAAAATTTTCGTAATCTTCTGGTTTAGTATCTCGCAGAACTTTTATTAAATGTTCATGGGTAGAGCGGCTTCTCAGTTTATATCACTCTTTCGACCAGCGTCTCCTTCTATTTTCTTTTGTCTTGGCTTTTTTTTTACCGTTTAATGCCAAAGGTAAGGCCAAAAAGCCCAAATAGACATTGTAAACCATATCGTTCACAAACAATAAACGACTCGAGAGATTCACAGAACTGACGATTGATAAAACATTAAAGTGTTCATTGAAGCCCCGTCAATCGCGATTGTCACTTTAAATGTCAATTTACTTGATCGTCTCGGGGGCGCTTTAGAAACAAAAGTTGAGAACATGCTTATCTATCAATTTTTTTTTATATTTTGTTATTGAGTTTTAAAAACAGTACTGGGTTATCATTTCCAGTTAAAAAGATGTTAAATTAAAATCATTGTTTAACTTCTAAAAAAAGTGATCTGATTACTAAGTAATTTTAATCAAATGTCCTTTCGACCCGCTACGGACCAGCCCTATATATTTTGTCCAATAAATGATAACAGTCCTATAAATGTAAGCATTACAATAAAAAAATATTTTTTTTAATACTAAATAATTAAATTAATTTAATTTTCTTTCCATCGTGCACATTAGATAATATATGCGTAACAGGAATATATTTCAGGAGCTTTATTTTTTATTTTTTGTTTCAAACTGCCTCCCTTTCCCCTATTTAATAATTTTATTTTAATTTAATTCTCCATTATACAACCACTGCAAATGTCTCCTATTAAATTACTGCTATAACTGTAGCATTTTGCTGAAGCTAAATAACGGTGTAATTTTAACAAGCCAGCTGCTGTTTGAGATGATAAATTTTCTTAAATGTGAAGAATTAAATTTAAGTGAAGCATATTGACAATTTATTGGAACTTAGATAACTAAGCACAGATGATAACAACGATATGATTATAAAAAAAACCGTGGCCCTAATGTGATTTACGGTAATAAACTATGGAGCAAAACAATGAGCTTATTGAACCACGTGCAAATTTTTTATTTAAGAAAAGTTATGAAAAACAAAAAATTCACTGGATTTAGACAGTGTTAAGGCTAAGTATATAATTTTGTTTATCAATATCTGTTTTGTGTTTATGTGTGAATTTAAGTTGCTATAATGAAATAATTCGAATTTTAAATAAAGTTCTGAACTAAATTTCTAATTAAGGAGACTTTTTATTATTATTTACTCATATACAACTCATCAACATTTTCGTGATTTTCAGATTTTTGTATTAATACGGAATGGAGCCCTGATGCATATTTTAAATCAAGTATTTTAAACATATTTGATATTAAATTATATGTTTGATCTTTTTTTATAGTTTTTCTCCTATAATAAAACCAATTTTTGAATTTATTATATAATTATTTATCATATTTTTCGTTATTTTGCTCAATTAGTTCTTTATATTCTTATGAAAAAAAAATCGCTGATAAATTTTATGATGGATTGTAAATAATATGCAGCCTGCTGCTTTCTCTGGTTCGTTTTCAGGGCTAGAAAAATAAATATGCTAAGCAACTCCATTTTTCTTAAACGAAACGGTTTATATTAATTAATTTTAATATCTTAGTAACCCTATCTAAAAATACTGGTGTATCTATAAGAATGTTTTTTGCACTTACCTTCCACTTTAAAGATCTAGACCTAACGAAATTATACAACTTGTCTGAGATAACTTCGAATAATTGACTTTCTTCTGACATTTTCTCAGCATCCTTCAAACTGCGGGAAGTGTCAAGTGAAACCTGTAAACAAAATAAATTTTAATTAAAAAACATTTATACCGAATTTATACAAGAACTATATAACATTAAAGAACATGGAATGAAATATAAACTAAATTGGAAGCTTATGGCTCTTCTAGCAGAAATTGTAATAGAAAATTAATTTAGCACCGGTTTCTCGTAAATTGTCTCGATATTTGTTGTTCCATTTACTGTTTATTCCCTTTATTTAATATATATTAAGGTTTTGAAAAATTTAACTTTTGTAAAGAAAATAACAGCCGCTGACCCGTGCGATTTGGTTATTATCAGAATAAATATGTACAGTCGCTTCATTTCCAAATGGTAGTAGGTATCGCAATCTTTCCGCAAAGGCTAATACTTTAACTAAAACTTTGCAACATTGCGCCCGCTCTCACCGCTCAACGTAGGCTCAAAGTAAGGGTCGTGGGTTAAACCATAAAGTAAGTTTTTGGTTAAGAGCAACTTATCATCAAGACATATACATAAGAATTATATATATGATATACTAATGGAGATGGTTAGATACGATAATAATAATTATATATTTTATGATTAGTCTCAAGTTAAACAATGATTGAATTGAATACATTTAAAGGCTAAAGCAGAATAATTTTAGACTTATTTTATTTTAACTGATTTAATTAAATGTTGACACTAAATTATTTTTAGCTCACACTACTACTCTACTATAGTAGTGTGAGCTATAGTGATCCTAATTTTTTCGAGAAAAAAAAGTTGCTCCGATTTCAAAATTTTTTATATATATTTGCGTTTCAGATGATTTTGAAACTTTTTTGTTGCGCCGTCTGTCTGTCTGTCTGTCTGTAACGACCAACGCGCATAACTCAAAAACCGCTTGCCCGATTTTAATGAAATTTGGTACCTACGCTGGGTATTGGGTCGAGATGGTCCCATTTAAAAATGAACAAAATCCACCAAACACAAGCCAAATAAAAGTGTGGTGGTATATCAAAAATTAGAGTTTATGTAAAAATATGGCGTGTGTGATATCAAACGAAAGGTAATTGCGTCTGGAGTTAATTAAAATACATTTTACTTTTAAAAAAGTGTGGAAGTAAATTAAAAAAATTAGTGTTTATGTGGAAATATGGTCTGGAGTTAAACAAAATACATTTTAGTTTAAAAAAAAAGGTGAGAGTAGATTTGAAAAATTAAAGTTTAAGTCAAAACATGGCTTGTGTGGTATCAAACGAAAGGTAATTGAGTCTGGGGTTCAATAAAATATTTTTCCGTTTTTAGTTATATTAGCTCACATGTACACTATAACTATAGTACCTAGTGTGAGCTTAGGTGCCCATAGATTGGCAGAGTATTTTAATTAAAACAATAAAAATTTTTTATTAATTCTTATTTTTTTTTAAATATTGAAAATAATAATAAAATTCTAAAAATGTTTATAACTCTAAAATATTTGTCGCTTTTTCAGAATTCCTTACAGTAGGGTGGTTTGCCATCAAATACTCGTAGTATTGTAACAAAACGGGATTTGAGCATACAATGGTATTTTTGCCATTTATAAGTTTTTAAAGATTTTTAATTAAATATTGTTTTGACATCAACAGGCATTAATTATATGCAAGACTAGGTTAAGATTAAGTAAAATTTATGGCAACTCCGGCGACTTGTTTTTAGGCATATTTTCAGGTTCGCCGTATTTTAATAAAAGTTGTATTCGGCTAATATGTCCTTTGAGCCACTAACATCAAAATAATTCTTATTTTGTAACTGGAAACAAATTTTAAACTATTTTCAATTAAAAAAAACACACTGTGTAATTCTACTTTCTAACGGGTTTTTAAGTCTGGCTTGCATTGCTATTTTGTCTCTTAGTGGAGCGCTTAAAGCGGAGTCTATCTCTTTCTCGCCAAGGCGAAAGGGAGTAGAATTCTAGCCAATCAACGCCAAGATATTTGTCCCTTCAAGCCAGGGTCGCTTTAACTGAGACGGGAAACTTTCGAAAGTCGTCAGGGACGTCACTTTTTAGTCGCGCTTTGCTTGGTACGTTACACTTTCATTCACACTTCTTAAGGGGGGTTTTATTTCAACTGGGGAAATTTGTCAATCATTTTAACATTGTATAAGCTATTATCTTTATTATTCATAATTATTTTAGTCTTTTCTTTTGGAGTTTATTAATTTTAAAACTTTTAATCATTACTGTTTCCAGTGTTTTGAAATAATGTTTTTATCTGTTTTATGGTTTTTTTTAACATCAAAATACAAACCATTAGTTGCCCTAAAATCGGCATTTTTCTTCAACAATATATCCCAAACCTAAACAGTAATATTAAGTAAATTAAACAGTTTATTGAATAGTTTCACTCATTCAATCAACGTTTAAGATGTTGATAAATATATATATTTATAACAAATATATAAAAGGTTTATAAAACCTAGAAGTTTAGGAATTGTAAATATTTGAATACAAAAGTTTAATAGTAGTAAAAAGTCGATATTTAACTAATAAATATAAGAAGTGAAAGTGTGAAGCTACAAGAAGAAAATTGAAAAGGTATGTATGATTATCCTACATTAGTTATACATTTGAGAAAAACGTTTATAGCATACTTTTCCTCCAAGAACCGTCAAATTCCCTTTCGAGATCGTGAAAATTTAATAACATATAGTAACATTTAATCTATTTATAATTTATATAAGTTGTAGCCTAAGTTGGTAGCTTACTTTAAGCCTTGGCCACTTGAGGTGACAGTACCACTGTCATACACAGGCCCCTGTTACAGTATCATTGTGTATGTGACTAAAATAAATTTACAACAGTAAAAACATATTTTATTTTGCGGATTTACGAAAAATTTTTTTTATCCTTTTAAGAGGCATTCACAAAGGATATACTTTTCAACAATAAACTAAATGTGTGCATAGGTACCAAAATATTTAACTACCAGGGTAGCTATTCTGGGTCTTGAACGATGTGACCATCGACATCATACACTCTGACCAATAGCAAACTCTCTCAGTTGTGCGAAATAACTTGTCTCGACCAATGGCATAGTCGCCCGCTCTTCAGAGTTAGTGAATTTTACGCGCTTAATGTGAAATCTGTTCTCCTGCCCCGTACCGAATGAACGTTTCTCGGTCAGATCATAGGAGAAGCTTTTGCAATAGAGGTCTTTTCGCATAGCATGTGACGGTTCGGAGCTAATTGAAAGTTTTCCATTGGTCAAACCATGTGATTGGAACTATCACATCGTTCAAGAACCTTTACACAAAATTAGAGTAGAAAAAGGATTTATTATTTTATAGTCTGTTATTGGTGGACATTTGTTTACCACGCCCACTTTCTTTCATTATTTTTCACAGGTATGGCAGTGGTTGTTTCTGTTATTCTTCCTGAGAATGCTGCATTGCCAAACTGGTGCTCCGAAGCGTCATAGACCGTGTTTTGCTTGCAATTGAGTAAATTTTTAAATGTGAGAGGTGTACGAATGCATATCAGTTTTTGACATAAATATAAATAAAAAGAAATGTGAACACACGATAACGCTTAACTCGATGTCTTGACTTAACCATATTTAAGCAAAAAGTGTCGTTACTAATTATGGATAAGTTATGCTTTAATCCCATGACAATAACCAGACCATTTTTGCTTTCGTAAGGATTGTATATTTTAGACTGACATTAAGTTATCAAAGTTAACAAGTTAACTAAAAGGTTAATACCGAATAAGCGTATCACCCGAAAATTTTACTAGAGATTTTATGCACAGTCCTACAATTTCAAAATCTTGCACACTATTAAATAATTATGTAAGTATACAAATAATTGTTTTATTCTACCTATAATATTACGAGTATTTTTATCAACATCAGATATAGTTGTTTTTGTGTTTTAACATATTCTAATAATAATTTTTAAGTTATTTGACGTTAAAATAAGTGAAGAGGTTTTTTTAAATAATATTATATAGCTTTAAATAATATTTTAAAAGAACATGTGATGGAGCTTTAAATTGGACCAAAACTCTTGTACCTACGTATTATGGATTGTGGGATATAACCTTTAAAATATACATATTTTTTTTTTTTTTTCTTTTTCTTTTTTCTTTTTTTTTTTCTTTTTTTTTTTCTTTTTTTTTTTTATAAACAACTTTTTTAAAACACGACTGAGATTGAAACCCAGAGTACCTTATAGGAAATTTTAACTTTTTATATTATATTTTAACGTGTTATGTGTTCGTTTGACAATTTTTAATCTGTTTTATGACTTAATCTGTTTTATAACTTAAGGAACCACTCAAAGATCAAGAACATGCTCTCTTTATTTCAGAAGCACTGATGATGACCACAAAGTGGTCGAAATCGCTCTGCCCATGACATAGTTCAATAAAGATTTTTTGCACGAAATACAAAATTTCCATTTTTGGCTTTAAAATATAGACTTCTTCTCACATTTTTGCCTAAAGATTATATGATTTAATGATATTTGTTTTTTTTTAATGTCAGAATTTTTCCTATAACATAATTTTGATCTTTTAATCTTTCAAAGAACGAACATTAGTATTTCAGATATTCTTTAGAAAAAATATCGCGAAAAGTCCTTCTTTCAACACTTAAATTTGACAAACCGTAACAACTACAAGAATTTTTCTACGGCACAGATTAAAAAATTAGCACAATCCTTAGCGCCTGATAATTCGTGACGTCCTATTTTCAATATTGTTAGTGTTATGTAGAGGCACAGATCACCTAACAAAAGGTGATCCGTGGTAGACGCTTACTAGACTTATTTATCCAAAATATATATATTTTGTTATTTTGTAATTTTTCTGCTTTTTAAATTAAAAAAAAATGGATCCTGGACGAATCTGACACCTTCCTAGCTAGCCTATTAGCGCACTTCAAGAGAAGCCATGATAATATAGTAGCCTTGAAAACAGTTTTTCGTAAATATCTCAGGCACTATAGCTCTCACGAAATTTTTGATTATAACACAAATTCTTGAATAAAATTCCGAACACGGCATATTGATACGATGCTCCGTCAAAAAGTTAGCATTTTAAAAATTTTTAAAATTGTCATTATTTTGACCAAAATCGGTTTTGCGGATTAGAAGCTATCATGTTACGGAGATAAATAATATACACCCACACAGACAGACATCACGCCGAAAACAGTTTTTTGTAAATATAGAAACTCAAGCTCATACAAAGTTTTTGGTTATAACACAAATTATTGAGAAAAATGTAATCTACTATATTCCAAAAACCGCATATTGACGCGATGTTCCGTTAAAAAGTTAGCACGTTTTTAAATTTTTCATTGTCAAAAAACTTTCATTAGCATTAATGGATTTAGGAATTGTTTTACTTAAATATTTCATGAAAATCGGTTTAGCAGTTAAGGAACTATCGCATTACGGACAGATATACACACACACACACATACAGACAGACATCACAACGATATTGCTATGATAGGTCAAAATACACCCAAATAACACATTATCATTTAATTAAAAAAAAAAAAAATTCGTCGAATATAATACTTTCTCTAGCCATCGCTGCGCGGGGTAAATAAGTCAAAAATATGCGCAAAAAATTTTTTACTGAACATCAAGAATTTTTTTTCGGGCGTATACCAGCAAGGTACAACTTTAAGTCACACAGACTTCACATAACGGGTTACAAAAATAAAGTATTAAAACTACGACCAACACATGATACTTTTAGAATAACTTTCTTTTACCAAAAAGCCTTTACTGTCTCAAATTTTAGGTAATATATAAAAGATGGATAACTCATATTTTTTAGACTTTACGCTATATTAAGCGAACAAGGTCAAGGCATAAATTAAAATAAAACATGACAGATTGGTCATTGGGATATTATGGCAGACAATCAATCTTAAGCATTTTCATTTTCTTCTTGTAAAATATACATTATGTTTTAGTATATAAAAACTAAAAAACTAAGTACTATTATACGATAAAATCGCTAAAAATAACTCTGTGGGCCTATCAAATTTGATTGCAGTTTATCAGGCTAATGCCTATTCCGCACTATCGTACGACATGGCTGTTTGGGCTAGGCCTCAGGATTTTGATAGTGTACTAGTAACACAAAAGAGAATCATAAGACTAATTTTTAATCTGCCATTTAACGCAACATGTAAAGAAGTTTTTAAACAAAATAAACTTTTGACTGATATAAATATATGTATATTTATAAATTCTTAGTATATATCTATCACGACCAAGATAATTTTAATATAAAAAGTTTTTACCCTGTTCGAAGGTTTTTTACCATTCCTATTCTACAAGAAATAGAGAACATAAGAAAAACTTATCATTAGAGACTTATAAGAATATAACCTGACTTTATTTTAGAGTCGGCCTTATTCTGACAGATTTACAAAAAAACTGACAGCTGGCCTCTCAAAATTGACATACCAAAGTCAAATTAAAAAATAAAGTCGCTAACTTTCATTTAATAAAATCAAACACTAATAAATCCGGTTCTTAAATACACAAGGCCGAATTTTGACAGAAAGCAGCTACTTTTTATATGTAAATCTGTCACAATACGGTCGATTTTAAAATAAGGTCAGGTTTTATTCCAATAAGTCCCTTTATCCTGGCTGCCGATTATTTACTGCATTACCAAAAAATATAAAAGAACTCTAACTCAACATTTTTTAAAGAAAAAATTAAAAACCTACTTGTGCAATGAACCTACTACTTTTTACACTGAGTTTGAAAACTTTTTACTAGACGAAAGCCGTATATGTTATCTGACGGAAGGAAGAATTTTATTTTGTTTTAAAATAGATATTAAATAAAAAAATACTTTGTTTTGTGTCTCAGCGTTAGTCTTAAATGTGAAGTGTATTTGTCTTATTACAATCGCAGTATGAACCTTTGTTTGAAGTTTTTACTTATTTATTTAATTTTAGTTAATTTTTATTCTTTATAACAAAAAGTTAGTTTGGTTCTTAAAACCACATGAAATATTTTTTGTAAATTTTTTCACCTGTCTTATCTACATTTTTCTAAACGAAAAGAATAGTAAATATTCAAATCCTTACGGGGGAGCTTTAACTTTCGAGCTGCCCACGGAAAAATATGAGAAAGAAAAACTTCTTTTTACCTGATTAGCCACGAAAACTTGTTTGATTTTTAAATTTACGGGTACTAAATTTTACGTTTGTTAGTATTATTTGGCTTAAAAATTCCGCTGATTGACACTCTCGTCTGAAGGTGGGTAAAAACGCTAATCGGCGTTGATCTAACCTGAAAAGCAAAAGTGCTTTCGTAGGTCACGAATAAATTATTTTCTTTGCAATTGATCTTTTCATCGATCGATAAAATATGTAGCAGTTTTAACTCGCCTGGTCTTGTTCTAGATTCTTTCGTATCTCGGTACATGGCGCTTCTTGCGAACGTTTTCTCACTGTACTCGTAGGATGAGAGACAAAACGGTCTGATTAACTTCGCATTGACCAAGCAGTGTTCTGAGGAGTCCCATAAGGACGAATCAGTTAACTGTCAACTCTTATTTGGTGTCCATTAGATCTTGGACCCCCGTGAGGTTAAGCTTTGGAGCTACCCACGAAAAAATATGAGAGAAACAAAAACTTACTTTTACCCGATTAGCCACGAAAATTTGTTTGCTTTTTAAATTCACAGGTAATTGTTAAAATTTACTTGAAGAGTAAAAATGAACATGAATAACAATTTTTGCGGTTTATTTTGTTTCTCCTCTACAAGGAAGTTATTGCAATAAAGTTGGCATTCATTTTGCAAGCCAGTCACAGTTGATTTATCAGAATTGAAAGAACGAAGTCGAATTTAAAAACAAATGATGTGTTTATCTTTAATTAAAAGAAACGGCATTAGTTATTTTGGTTCTTATGAGAAGCAAAGACCTAATAATGAAAAATAAACAAGCTGTCAGCTTACAATGTGAAACCCTCAAACCCCTACTCTTGACACTATTAGGGAAAAGTCGGGTATATCGAACCGATTTTTGAATTTTTTACACCGGAATTTGAAATAAAATATTTTTATTAACAATATTGGTTATTGAGTATAAACAAATATTTAGCAACAATATAATAACAAAAGAGTAAAAAGATTTAGTATTAAAAATTAAAATTAAAATTAGTGTTGCCGCCGAGACTAGAGATTCTCGACTCTCGTCTCGTCTCGCCCTCTCTCGACGAGACAAGAGAGATATTTTCTCTCGAATGAAACCTCGAGACGAGATGAGAGAAAGGTCCTCTCTCATCGAAAGATTCTCGTTTCTCTCGTTTTCTCGAGCAAAAAAAGTTGGTTTTATAAATTTTTATGATTTACCATCTGTTTGTATCGACTTATTCAGAGTTAGACTGATATTTTTTATATGCTGTGTTTTTTAAAATAAAAGGTATGCAAATATTGTCAGATATTCCTTCCTTGACAAAACGTACTGTGGCTTACCTTGCGTTTACTTGAAATCAGATGGAGAAAATCCAAAAGTGTTATTAAATTTTACTGTTACTCTTGATGCTTATTAACGTGCTGAACATTTTTTTTCTGAAATTATTCATAAGCGAGAAATTTTAATTTTCTTTTCTAGCATTTAGCGTGAATTTTTGTTATTTAGAAGTTTTATGATTTAAAAACAAAAATGTTTTTAGATGAATCTTTAGAGATATAAAATTCTGAAAATCAAATAATTTTCTTGCGGAAATTAGTTTGTTTTTTATTTTAAAAACTATGAAAAATTCAGATGATAAATTTGCTAGTTAAAAAAAGTTTAAAGGTCTCTGAACTGTGCGTTTATTTAAAAAAACATAGAAATTTCTTGCAAAAATAAGTATTTTATATAATAGATTTGTTGTCTTTATTTTCAAAAATTTTCCAAAGAAATCGGTTGGTTGTCGGATTCAAGTCATGGATCTCTATAAAGACCACAAAAAAAATTATAGCACATTTTAAGCAAACAAAATTTTACCTGGTACTTATATTGTGAACTCTAAATATTTGCGTTAAAAAATCTGTCATTATTATTATTAATGGATTTTAACCAAAATCTAATCAGCTCATCACAGTGTCACTATTTTACCTGAAAATTTCATGAAAATCGGTTTACCGGTTTAGGAGCTATCGTATTACAGACAGACATACACAGACAGACGTCACGACGATATTGCTAAGATTCACCACTAGGGCGACGAATAGGCAAATTTCCTTAATAGAGAGCTTTATATCAACTGTTATCCCTAATGTTGGAAATTTTTATCTAAGTTTTTTCTGAAAACAGAAGTCCTAGTCGGATTAATCGTTACGATTTATAGCGGACAAGCACATTAAAAAAAAATTAATTAAAATTAAACTAAGATAATCACGGAACTAATAAATCGTTTTTTTACCTAAGAAACAAATATGTTTAAAATAAATTCACAATAATTATATTGTTTTTTACTTCCCAAATTTTTAGAAAAAGGTAATAAATTTATGTGAACCATACTGTTTTTACATAACTTACAATATATTTAAGATACGTAACTTTTAGTTTATATTTTCTTACAAAATAGTAGTTGTACGATTTACCTGACTTTCCTATATTACCCGGCTTTATTTCAATAATTTTGTTCTAAAAATAAGAGTAATCTATCAGCCGTAAAAATGTTTTTTTGTTCCGGTGATTTTCAATTTTTTTTCTCCCTATTTTTAAGTGTGCATATTTTAAAAGCCCAAATCGTCATTAAAAGGCCATTTTACTAGCACAAAATGTCCCTAATGTCAGCTAAAATTGTCATTAAACTAACAGACCCTAAAAGTTACCGTTATTCAGAAAGTTAAATAATTAATTCAGGTTTTACTTCTCTGGGGATCTAACAAACTTACGAGATTTATATTTTAACTGTGATTTTATTAAATATTTATGGAAATAAACTAGGTAGCAAAATATATATTTTTTAAATAGGCAAATTTTTTAATTAACCTCAAACCAGTGGCGGCTGGTGACGTTATAAATTGGGGGGGGGGAATAAAAAAAACTTACCTAAACAATTTTATTTTAACATTTTAGAAACAAGCAGCTACTTGGTGTAGATTTTAGTTTATTTGTTTATAGATAAATTCTATTCGCCCTTCTTTGCGCAAAGTGCTCGGATTAGCACCAGTTCCAGACTCATCATGGCCCCGTAGAGCAACATCAAAAATCCCACATAATTTTAAACAGTCTATTCACCTACTAAGTATATATCTATTTTTTGCCACATTTTCGTTATGTTCAGTAATGTTTTGCTATAGGCACTATTCACTTGGCAGCTTATATCAGTCTTGCTTAGCATAGAAAATTCTATGTGGTTATTTAAATGAATACCACTTACTTTGTGTCTTTTCATTAAAGTGCTTGATGATCCCTTTGCACGCAGGATCACTACGTGGATTGTTCATAACAAGACAAATAAAGCCAAAAAAATAATTTCTTTTTTCACAACCGCACAACCAGTTTTCAGCATCGTATAATTTTTTATTAAATTTTCTATTAAATCTTTATGGAACACCCCTCGGCATTAATTACACTAAAATCTTGGTTAATTTTTAGGTCCGGTCTATGTGGCTTTAAAGATTTTATTCATAATCAAAGTTCATATGTTAATTATGTAATCGATGGTATTTATTTCCATTTTATAAACAAACGATAACAAAAACAAAAAATGACACGCGACCGGCACGCTTTTTACTGCTGACAAAACTCAAATCAAAAAAAAATTAATACGTCTTTACTAAGGGTTGAACCGGCAACACTAGAAAGGGCAACGAACATTTGCGCACGTTGATGATGGCCGACGTCAACTAAAACAAACATTCCTCCCGCCCACGAGCGAGAACAGCCACCCATACAACACTGAAAAACGGGTGAAATTGAAAGCATGCCCCGCGCGGCGTTGTCGGCTTGTAATTATTTACGTTAAGAAATTTCACACAATTAATCGCTCGTTGTTAACCACAGATAATAAAAAGAACTAGACAATCATGTCGTAAGGGAAGATTTAACTTTTTTTAACCAAATCAATTAAAAATACTGTTTGTTGTCTAGTTCTGGGAGTGCACTGCCTCGTTGCCCTCCCTATAGCAGCCGCGACTGCACAGCGGACGGAGGATTATCTGTATAATAAAACCGGTTAAAAGTAGAAATTACCAATTTACTCAAAACTACCTTATAACCATTTTGTGTTCTAGTCTAATAACCTATCTAAATTGCCGCCTGGATTATATTCATTCAAAGCAATGATATATGCGTGTAAAAACAAAGATGATTTTTTTACATAAAAAAAGCTTTTTTTGTTTTTATATTTAATTTTTTTTCTATTTGGTACAAAATGTACAATAACCAACAAAAAAGCAAGTAGAAGCAACAAAAATGTGTACAGAGTGGCACACACAAATTCGATGTTTTTGGGGGTTTTAGGTATTTTTAGGAGAGAAAAACTACTCCCACTTGCAAGCTTCAATTTTTAAAAGATGATTAAAAGTGAAATCCGCATCTTGATATTGCAAGCTGTTTTCAACCTACGAGGGGCTTTTGAGAAGTCTGCATTTTGGAAGGGGACCTATAACTATTTAATTTATGAAAATTTCATATTGGTGTAAAGTGATTTTTTATAGTTTATTAAACAAAGAATTCAACTGGCACAATAATTTTTAAGATATTATATAAATTTGATATTTTTCTTCTGAAATGACCCTCTTTTTATTCGATTTTTATAACCAGCTTAAAAAAAATATTGATTATTGATACTTTTAAGTTACTTGGTGAAACTGTGGTACAACTACAAAGTTAAAAAATATATTTATTTATTATTTTTTTTAGTGCACATTTATAAATATTGTAGCCTTTCAATATAAATTATTTCTTAAAATTATTTGACATGACTTAAATGCAACGAATAATTTTCTAATCATGTTTTGATTTAGCATGAAATTTTGTGTACGCCTAAACAATAAAATTGTATAAAACGGTGACCAATAATTTTAAGTAAATCATATCAAAAATTAACAACAGGAACAGGGACGGATAGAGGAATTTCATTTGGGGCGGGGGAATATCCATGGCTAGTCTTCAAAAAAATTATGCGGAGGAACCAGAAGGGGTGGCGTTCTGTGTGTCAAAAATGAATATATGTTTATAATTTTGTATTTGTGGAGGGGGAATTTCCCCTTTTTCCATTCCCCCTAGAGGAACAAAAATCAAAAAATATGTACAGAGTGTCCCAAATTCGAAGTTTTTGGGGGTTTTAGGTATTTTTAGGAGAGAAAACTTACTCCCACTTGCGAGTCTCAATTTTCAAAAGTTGATTAAAGGTGAAAACCGCATCTTGATATTGCAAGCTGTTTTCAAGCTACGGGGGGCTTTTAATAAGTTTGTATTTTGGAAGAGGACCTATAACTATTTTATTTATGAAAATTTCATATTGGTGTACAGTGATTTTTTATAGTTTTTTAAACAAAGAATCCAACTCGTATAATAATTTTTATCTGTCACTTTTAATTTTTAAGATATTACATAAACTTGATATTTTTCTTATGAAATGACCCTCTTTTTATTTGATTTTTATAACCAGCTTAAAAAAAGTATGATTATTGATACTTTTAAGTTACTTTATTACTTTATGAAACTGTGGTACAACTAAAAAGTAAAAAAATATATTTATTTAATATTTTTTTAGTGCACATTTATAAATGTTATAGCCTTTCAATAAAAATTATTTCTTAAAATTATTTGACATGACTTAAATGCACCGAATAATTTTCTTATCATGTTTTGGTTTAGGAATAAATTTTGTGTACGCCTAAAAAATAAAATTATTGTATAAAACGTTGACCAATATTAAAAAGTAATATCATATCAAAAATTAAAAATACGAACAGGGCGGATCAAGCAATTTCATTTGGGGCGGGGGAATATCCATGGCTACTCTTCAAAAAAATTATGCATAGGAACCAGAAGGGGTGGCGTTCTGTGTGTCAAAAATAAATATCTGTTTATAATTTTCGATTTGGGGGGGGAAATTTCCCCTTTCCCCCTTTCCCGTAGATCCAAGCCAGACAGAAAAAAACATTAAATGACCGGATTACAATATACTTATATCGTTATTATTATCACCTCACCCATCACCTCGCTCCGTTTGATCCATGACATTTGGGACACTCTGTACAGATATATTTTTTATTATAAAGAGTTTATTATCATGAAACTTTGTCTTTTATTCAAAAAAATTGCTAAAAGATACAACAATAATTTTGTCCCGTTTTATGATACGAAATGTGTAGCGTGGACTTACAGGAGCTGGAACCCCTGTCAGATGTTATCTTTGTGTCCAAAAATTTTTTTTTACACCCCGTGGTTAGGGAAGATGTTGTGAAGGCCATTATAAAAATGAATAATTCCTCGTCCATGGATATTTATATCATAAACTATAATATGTTTAAAGCTACTCTTGAAATAACCATAGAGCCTTTGACGTTAATGGTGAATAAATGCTTTGAAACAGGGACATTTCCAAAGTTCCTTAAAGTAAAGAAAGTCGTTTTTACATAAAAAGGGTGATAAAAATAACGTTGATAATAATTATCGCCCTATTAACAATGTCCCAATTTGGGAAAACTTATGAAGTGCATCCTCAAAGACCGTTTAATGTTTTTCTTGGAAGAAAATTACATTCTTTGTAAATCCCAATTTGGCTTTCGGTCAGGGTGATCAACAACAAAAGCAGTGCTCAAAGTTTTTGGGGACGTAATTGAGGGCCTTGAAAGGGGAGAAAACAGTGTTTTGCCACTGCGTGATATGTCCGAGGAGTCCTTTGATTGCATTCCGCATCACTTAATGTTGGCAAAAATTAATTGGTATGACATAGGAGGTCTATCATTAAAGTTTCTAAAATTTTAAGTGAATGAGGAACTTTCAGGTGTTAAAGAGGTAAATTCAGGAGTTATTCACTCATATCTAGGAATTTGCCAGATAGCAAACTGTCGGGTATTCTGGGTTTGCAGAACTCTACATGTGTATGCCAGGTAATAGTGTTAACAGATCTATCATTTATAATAATACGCTACTGGCACTGCTTATGCATCCGTACAAGTAAAATTTTTATTTAACTGTTTGTTTGAAAGTACTATTAGTAGCTGATTAAGTAGAAACAAAATTACGGACTTCCATGGCCTTTATTTATTTTAAACACAACGTTTCGGTTGGTACACGATAAAAATTTGTGTCTACAATGAAAACACGTTCTTTTCTTGAATAAATTGTTTAACCTTAATACAATTTGTTTTGAAATAAAATATTTCTTCTTAGATCAACGCAGCGCTTAATCTTGAAATGAGACTATATTTTTCTTCTTTAATTGTTTTGTTTCAATATACTCCATTTTCTAACAAGGCAAATCGTCTTTCTTAAAAGTCATTCAGAATTCTTGTTTAGTTTGATGTAAAATAAAACAGAAATTAGTTTTTATCGAAGCTACGATGCTTTTTCTACTTTTCAGAAAAATAGAAACATGAGTATAAGTAACCCAATATAAATTGTCTCTAATCAAAACAAAAAATATGCCACGCGTTGAACCAAAGCAACCTAAGGCATTTGTTATAAACTAAGAAAATAAAACTCGTGTTGTCTTGAATTGATACATATTCCTAATATTTTTCTTGGGCAAGTTTTAACACATATTTACGCGCTTAGTTATTAACGTGATATGAAGCAAACACACGGTAAAACATTTTGTCTACAAAGAAAACACGTCTTTTTCTTGAATAAATTGTTTTACCTTAAAACAATTTGTTTTGAATTAAAATATTTCTCTTTAGTTCAACGCAGCGTTTAATATTGAAATGAGATTTTATTTTTCTTCTTCAATTGTTTTGTTTCAGTACTCCATTTTGTAACCAAGCAAATTGTCTTCAAAAAGTCATATTTTGCCTCCAGAGAAAACGGTGGCTTAGAATTCCAATTTATAATAAAACAATTTCTGTTTCACATTAAAATAAAAGGTAAGACATTTTTTATTCTAAATCAAGTAAATACTCTCTTGGTGAATAGGAAAGCACAAAATATTTTATTTCTAAGCAATTTGCTTAAATCTCAGACAATTTTTTTAACATGTATAAAGACAATAGAAGTCCGAAAACTAAATGACGTTATTGTATATTGAATTTTGTTGAGCGTCATTGTCTCAAAAACTTACCTTTTCAGTTGAAGTTTGAGTAATTTCAATGTCTCCGAACTCAATTTGGGATTTCTTTAGCAGTCTGTTAAAGTAAGTAACCAGTTTGAGCATCATGCACGACGAAGCATCCCTGTTTGAGCATTTGTTGTTCAGTTTTTTCATCAGGGACTCCTCGATTGTGGGCTCATTTGAGTGTATCTGTAATAAATTTAATTTAGAATACCCCACTTAATAAAAAACAAGTAAATATCAATAAAAAAAACTTTTTTTTTCTACATCCAATTAATATTGTTTTGAATATTTTACATATTTCAACAGTATTGACAAATTAAAACCATTTATTGTTTTGCATTCCCGATTAACATTTTATTGCATATTGGCAAGCTGAAGGGTCAAAATGTCCAATCATATCGTCGGTCTCATGACAAGGCCCTTTTAACAACTTTGCAGGCCCTTTCTCACAAAAACCGTTATTACAAAAATATGGCAATTACTATTCGAAATTTGTGGCCTGGCAAAAACTTTTATAATTCCAAAAAAAAAAGATTGAAAATAGTTAAAAATCTTTGTGCATGAGTATTTTTTAAAGTGCTTTCCTGCAAAGTTGCAAAAATCGAGAAAAGGCCTTATGTCATGAGACCGATGATATGTCAAAATTTACACTTTTTACACAGGGTGTCCCATAACCTAGGGGTCACAGGCCAGCAGATGATAGAGGAGATCATGCCTGATAAAAAATTTCCTATAATGCATTGGTCAAAACCTCGGTCAAAACTCTTTCTCTGTCGAGATACAAAGCATCAAAGTTGGCGATTTTTTAAACTTTTTTAAAAAAGGCAGTAAAAATCTGAAATTGGGTGAATTCGTGTATTAGATCAAAAGCAATAATTTGAAATGAAAATAATTTTAAAAAAATATGCGGTCAATTTTTTTTTAAACTGTTAACATATTAAACGCAATGTTTTGTTTATATTTTCTGTTAATAAAAGAAGTCTCAAGCGAGGCATATTAATAAAATATTATTCATATTTTTTAAAAGAATAAGTAATTAAAAATATTTTTTTTTAATAATTATTTTTTATAAATTTTTGGAGGTTACTTTAACAGCCTGTATCTCCCTAACTCGTAATTTTATCCAAAAAAAGAATATCACATTTTTGAATCACAGTTAGCTAAGTATTCAGCTCACTTTGACAGATTTTCCTTGTTTTTTAACCCTTTTCCCCTACTCCTCTTTAAAAATGGTATATCCCAAAAACAGATGTGTGTTTATCCCCATGTTATATAAACTTTTTTTCGAAAATAACCTCCTCTGTCACCTGCTGCATCATAGCCCCTAAGTTATGGGGGACCCTGTATATAATATATATAAAAATTTTGCTTCTGCCTTATAATTCGACAAAAATAGACAGAGTAATGCTGAAAAACACTTAATATTTGTTAGGTTAGGTTTCTAAAATGTGGAGAAAAACTGTAATTTTTATAAATATAAATTTGGTAATCCCCAATTATTTTGCCAATTTTTTTGAGAAAATAATCGTTTAATAAAAGTTAATTTAAGAAACATTTTAATATGTAATCTAATTATTAATAGAATAACAAAATAACAAGAACTCCGTCAATGTTTTAAAATAACTGATTGATTTAATTTTGATTTTTTTAAGATTGTTTATAATAATAAGATAATAGCCCAAACACGTTTCTTAGTCTCGATTTTTTTCACTCTAGTAATTAAGTAGTATTATAATATGTTGTTAAGTATATCGTAATTTACCGTCAGATTCACTGTGTGTCGTGACATAGACTAAAAAAGTGTCTCACGACATTTTAGCAACAAAATTATTTGATGTTTTGCTGACCAACGTGTTCTTCAGTCGCCCACATAAACGAAACCAAACAAAACACCCAACAAAATTATTTTATGGTGACCCTGGTCCAACGATCATAAACACACAGGATTGCCTATTAGCTCGAATCTTTCAGCGGTAGGCGGCGCCTTGCTTACGTCACTAGTGGACCTCTGCTAAGCGCGCTTCATTTAATATGCAATCGTGAGTTTTTCCCGCTTTTTTCTTGCCTATTTGCAAACAAATTTTTTATTTGTGTTAGTAAATATAATTAATAGTTTCATTCATTCAAAACAAATGATTTGATAAATCAATAGTTTGCTCTGAGAGCTGAATTTTCCTACCAGACGATATGTTGGAGTTTCTTTTTTAAATAGTTGAAAGTTTTAGAATAGAAGTAGGATTTTTTCTAAAAGTTTAATCAATTTAAATCATTAGATGTATAATGTATTGTTTTTGTTGCGCATATAATAAAATACACTTATATTATGTAGTAACAAAAAGGTATTAATTTGTTATTGCAGATCTAAAATTGCAATATTTATTATATGATATTGTGTTTTTTAACGTCTTATGCTTTAAATCAATAGATTTTTATAAGTTTTTTTTCAAATGATTTACATTGTTTGTGTTATGATTTGTTTTTATCCCACCCAGCGCCCGTTTTCACTCCTTCTCCTGTAACATGTTTCTGAAAACTTCTATAAAGAGACTAAAAAAACTTAAGAAAAAAACTGAAACTAAACTTGGAGAAACTGTCTACAAAATAAACTTTCCAATAATCAGTTTAATAATGGAAGTACGTTTGCGGCATAATTACCAATTTTCTTCAATGTGATTAATGAGCAAGGAGTTTCCAAAAATCGAAAAAAAATTAAAAGTTTATATAAATATAATAATATAAAAGTATATATATATTAAATTTCTACACTGAAAGAGGGAACACAAAGCTTTTATTTCAACAATAAATTAATGTGCTTTCTCTATATCAATTCACTTAATTCACATTTCTAAAGGTTTATCATAACAAAAACATTTCATGTAAAAAAAAGCCAAGTACGCGAAAGTGGTATTCCGTAAAAAGAATTGAGATAAAAGTAAAGCCAAGTTCTACAATACAAATTTCAAAATGAATGGTTCTTACTAGTTTGGAAATGTTTTTTTAAACTTTGCTATTCCAGCCAAACTTCTTTACGTTCAATTATCTAAGAGTCATTTGCAGCCGTAATAGCCAAGTTTAGAAAAACATTTCCAAACTAGTAAGAACCATTCATTTTGAAATTTGTATTGTAAAACTTGGCTTTACTTTTATCTCAATTCTTTTTACGGAATACCACATTCGCGTAATTGGTTTTTTTATACATGAAATGTTTTTGTTATGATTTCACTGCTTTTTTAAAGGATTTGGATAATATTTAAGTTTTAAAGTATTAAAATATGCGGGATATTGTTCAAAACTTTTGCAATGCCTTGTTAAAAATGTTGATTTTTTTTATATTTTCCTATGGTTTTATCATAGTTCTTATCAGCCTTCTTAAGCTCAGCTCTCTAGTGTTCCTGGAAGTAGGCAATGTTAATTTTACATAACTTTACATTTATATGGAAGGAAAGTAAATTAAAATCTTAGTGTTTTTAAATTTTTTCCTATAGTTTTATCATAGTTCCTATCACTCTTCCAAAGCTTAGCCCTCTAGCGTTTCTGGAAGTGGACAATGCTAATTTACATAACTTTACATTTATAGGGAAGGGATGTTAATTAAACTTTGGGGTTTTTTAATGTTCTTTTATAGTTTTATCATAGTTCCTATCGGCCTTCCAAATCTCAGCTCTCGAGCGTTTCTGGAAGAAGACAATGTTACTTTTACACAACTTTACATTTATATGGGAGGGAAGTAAATTATAATTTTGGGGTTTTTAAATTTTTTTCTATAGTTTTATCATAGTTCCTATCAGTCTGCCATATCTGGAAGTGGGCAATATTACTTTTACATAACATTACATGTGTAGGGGAGGGAAGTAAATTAGAATTTGGGGGTTTTTTGATTTTTTCCAGGGTTTGTTCATAATTTCTATCAGTCTGCCAAATTTGAGCTTTGTAGCGTGTCTGGAAGTACAGTAGAATTTTGATGATCTATACATGAGTGAGTGACAATTTCGACGTTTTTTGAAACTTCGTAACTACTTTAGTACTTTGGAATTCCATGAAACTTGGAGGGATTGTTAATTCCCTGGAGATCTACGACTGTGCAAAGTTTGAGATTCGTAGCTCATTCCAAAGTAGAGTTTTAGATAGGTCAAATATCGGCTGAAATGTTTCAAGAAAAGATGGTACGGCGCGTGAACTTGTCGAGGCACTACCGTGCCCTCAGATTTACCTCCTAAATAGTCAACCACACCGTCAGATTAATGAAAAAACGCAAAAAAAACCGAGGTAAACACGAACTCTCAATACAAAGAAAGCAACTGGTCCGCTGGTGACGTAAGCAGGCAGTGTTCGTCTTGCTTCAGCGACGCTAACATAGAGTTAAATGGAAACAAGCAATCCTGTGTGTTTATAATCGTTGACCCTGGTCAACGTGTTGTTCAGTCGCCCGCATGACGCTGATCGGCAAAACATCAAATAATTTTGTTTTTTGGTTTGGTGCTTGAGTTTCAAAATTGATCAGTGGTTAAAGGTTGAAAAGAAATGTTCCAAAGTGGATTATAGTCTAGTCAATCCTAAGGGGTTGTAGAGTGCATGGAGGGGGGGAGAATTTTTCTCTCCGGGAATATGTTTAGGGTAGTTAGGACGTAAACATATCAAAAGTCCCCACCCCTAGCCCTCCCGCTTCAGTGGTGGAGGGGGCTGAAAAAGTGCAATTTTTGGGATTTTTGCCCATAACTCGATTATGGCGCGTTGTACAAAAAAATGTTTTATTAAAATATAAGAGCATTAAATTCTCTACAAAATAGTTATGCGTGCCTTATCTCTAAGTGTAACAGTTTATAAGATATTTGCCACCAAAAACCGTTAATTTTTGAAAAAATATTTTTGCCCCTTATTTTTAATCAAACTTGTTCTTTAACACTTTTGTTTTTAATTTTAGAAAAAATTTATAAATGTAATAGACCAATCAATTTACTTTAAAAATGTGTAGCTCTTACTAATTTATCTATAACATATCAAAAGATACAGTAATTTGCAATGTTTAACCCAATTTCTCAAATTTCACAAATACAAAACAAAATCTTATTATTTTTTTGTATCACTCAAGAGTGATTCCTTTGATAAAATAAACTGAATTGATACATTTTATTATATAAAAAATATAATTAAAGTCAGTGGCGGATACAAAATTAGAGTCAATCTTTTGTTGGGAAAAATTCATCAAACTATAATGTGATTTTTGAGTGACCATCCTTAAATTTCGTAACGCACAAAGTGACGAGAGGGGGGTATGGCCTTTTTTCTTCATAATGCGTGGGGGGAGGTGAGGTTCAAAAATCCTGAGTTTTTGCGTTACGTAATTTAAGAATGTTCCCTGATAAGGTATTTTTACTGCATAAAGTTTTGTGGCAGACAAGATCCTCAATCACTCCAATTTAATTCTTGTTGTTTTTGATATATATAACATTACAAAAATAAGTTATATTGCTGTAAAACAAAAGAGACGCTCGTCTATGAAAAAATTTGTTTATTTTACTTCTGATAATCTAAATTATTGTAAGTCAGGAATTTGTTTCCAATCCCAAAAACAGAGATTGTCTTATAAAGTTACTAAAGAAAGACTTTATTAAAGTAGAATCACAAAGCTGCAAACATCACAGGATATTGTGAGCACTGCAAATCCAAACTCCATGCAGCCATCATTGAAGAAGATAGATTTTGCGGTAAACCTGGTTGCAAATACTGCACCCGACCACAACATTTTGTTTATAAATCCTGTCAGGGAAGAAGTAGAAACCCATGTATATTCTATCTACGAAATGCAGCAGCTAGGACTAAAAGAAATATTGTTCCTGCATGCTTTAGTGATTGCGATTGGACATCACATTTCCTTTATTTATATAATCGGAGGCAAATATATAACTATTGACTTTTAAAAAAATGCAGTCCAAACCCAAGAGAGCCTGACAAATAAAATACTTATAATTATATTAATTGCAAACATTTTCACATTACGTTTATCCAAATATTACTCTGATCGATTCTCGCATCTCCCACGTGTGGTAACAATAAAACAACATTAACTTAAAATATAATTTATCAAGTAGCTACAGCTTTGGTTAGCAAATTAGCTAGCTCTAGAACTATGGGGTTGGGAATCTAAAGGAAACTGTATATTTCCAGCCTTCACCAAATATTCATAAAAAATTTTTTAGATGCCTAACTGACTACAGCAACATTAAATGTAGCCGCAAAAAGATGTCCATTACTTTATCCCATTTATGCCACAATTTTTAGAGAAAATTTTTAAAGAGTGTGTCCGTTTTATTCAATCATAAAGAAGATTGAGCCACAAATCAAAAAAGCAAGAAAAATAAAATAATTATAATATTATTAATTATAAACATTTTCCCATCACCTCTAACCAAATATTACTACGTACAGAATTGCATCAGTTTTTGTATCTAGAGATATATAAGTTTTCTTTATATTCAATATCCAATATGATTTTAAAATTTGTAGGCATAGTAAATACAATCTGTTAAGAATGCTTTTAGAAGGCTAATTGGTATAAATCAATCTAAAAATTATTCTTATTATACGTAACTTATAAAAACTTGACTATCAATGACTAGGTATTCAATTTTTCAGCTGGCTCAATAAAGTTATACCCCTTCATAATAATACTAATACTTATTGTATTGTAAGTGAGAACGTTTTTCCTTTTCAAATAATACTTATTTTAATTTACCCCGTCCTAGTACCCTTACACTCGATAGCTTGACCGAACACTCATAATGATGATGTTGATGATCACGAAGGTGATAGTAAAAGCGATTATCCAGATCTTTGAACAAAATCAGGAATATCACTTTAAAACTAAAACACCTGTAACTTTTAATTTATGATCACATATTTAAAGATAAATAAAAGAAAAGTTTTAACTTTTTTTGTTTTTCACGATTTTTTTCTAAAATTAAAAACCAAAGTGTTAGATGAACGGGTCTGATAAAAAATATTGGTTGCTACTATCTCAAAATTTGTTACACATAAAGGCCAGGTTAGCATACCCATTTTGTAGGGATTTTAATGCTCTTTAATTTTTAATATAATTTTTTTTTTGTTCAACGCGCCGTAATCGAGTTATAGGCAAGAAACGGAAAAATTGCAAATTTGGACCCTCTCTGCCCGTAAAGCGAGAGGGCTAGGAGTGGGGACTTTTGATATGTTAATGTCCTAACTACCCTAAAACTATTCCCGGAGAGAAAAATTCTCCCCCCCTCCATGCACTCTACAACCCACTCGTTGACTGGACTATTATGCTAGAATAGATTAGGAATTAAGAAATATAGGGTGTTTTAAATAAAAGGACGATAAAATTTATATACATGGTGACTAAATAAAAAAACAACGGACTCGGCTTAATTTGTAAGGATATTTACTTTCTGTTTTTTTTTCTACGAAAAATATTTAAACAGGCAAATAATTAAAAAATAATTAGTGCGGTAAAACTTTAGCTACAGTAACTTCAACCATTTTTTCTGCTTAAAATTTTAGGCTAATTTTGACTTGTTGATTACGGTCCATTCAAGCAGAAAAAAATCAGTAAAAGTTAGGAAAGTACTTAAATAAAATTTTGTCGGTCTCTTTATTGATTAATAGCGATTGTAAAGTAAATAAAAAAAGCAATTTAACGTATAATTAAAATGACATTTGTACGGTACTGCTGCGTTCTTATCACATTTTCGAGTTATTGTAATTTAAAAAAGTTGCCAGTTTTATTTCTTAACAAAAATGTTTTACCAATCCAATAAGCTACGATAATTTCCAACAGCCCCCTTTAGAAAAAAAAACATGAAAAAAACTCAAACGTTTTTCGTGCCTAAGCGGGCATAGAAAGATTTTGTTTCTCTTGTATTTTTCCGTGGGAAGCTCGAAAGCTGTACACCCACGGGGGTCCAAGATCTAATGGACCCCAAAATATTTCTCTTACTTACAAAGTATTTGGATTTCTTGTACGTAACAATATTTTTAAAAAATGTATACCCAATAAAAGACTCTTAGCTTTTCTTTATATTTTATGAAAAGAAAATAAAAATTAGTTTGAACTATTCAAAATACAGGGTGTATTTAAAAAGTAAAATTTTCATGATCATTTTAAGTAGTTTTTTATGACGACGCCTACGTTATAAATCACTATGGAAAACTCAAAGTCAGCAAGTTACAAGAATACTAGTGCAGCTTTCATTTTCTTTAATGACAGACAGAGTGTTAAAAAGTAACTACACACTATAGTTTCTTCGTAATTTTTTTTTGTGCAGAAAATTCAAATAACTCTAGATAATATGTCAAATAAACATCTCATTGCAATTACCATACTCTCCTTTCTAAACCATTTATCGGACACTATTTTCGTAATTAGCGCTACGTCATCATCACCATTTTTTGAACGTATATACTGGGCAACAATAACTTTGCTGTTATTTTTACTGTTTTTATACATTATTTATTGTAGCTACATACATTATTTTACTTAGCTTTGTAATTGTAAGAAAATACAGGGTGTTTCTTTTGTCAATATATATTTTTTTTAAATACGTAAAACATTATTCCCAGCACTTATAAAATTAGAAAATATACAGTAAAAAGTTAAACTTTTAATCACCTATGTAGCTGTTAGTTAGAGACTTTAAAACATACAGGGTATTCAAATTAAAGTCCGTAATATTGATAACTTTGTTATTATCATAACTAAGGTAAGTTAAGTAATTGGGCAAAATTTTATTATATTTTCCGCTAACTAAATTGGTAAAACAAAAAAAAATTAAACGACGCGTAGGTGAGTTATGGTACAGAAATAATTTTTAAAAGATACAGTACCAGCAATTGATAAAAAAATACATAAATAAATAAAACCTGTCTTATGTATATATATATATATATATATATATATATATATATATATATATATATATATATATATATATAAAGTTATTAATGAAATATAGTCATTTTAATTTAAAAAAAAATATTTTTTACATAATGTGCATTATTATTATTTTTCAAATATCTATTTAATTGTCACTTCTCACAACCATGCTCAGACAGGATGCAATTTTGTGCTTTTAATAAAAGTGTATGCTTTGGTGCCGAAGAAATGACAGATTATTTTAAGAATTAAAAACTCTAGAAACTTAATTCCAATTTTATTAAGTGAGGCTTGGTCAGGTATTTTTAATAACCCTTGGCGTAGAAACGAAAGGTGACAATTTTTGACATATCGTGTGAACAGTTTGACGTATTGACTCAATATTTATTTTGGTTTAGAATACTAAATTACCTAGAAATCGATACCCTACACGACCACTTTAGACGAAATAAGATTTTAACAATTTATCCTCCTACCTTTTGCTCCCTCTTCCCAACAAAAAACAACTATATTACGAACCTTTAATTTTTATAGATTATTTTTGAATTTATAAGCTAAATAGCTATAAGGTTAAAGAAACAAAACTTGTACGCGAAACTAATTTTGTATTTAATTTATACATTTTTCCTGTCCCACCTCAATTACGCCTCTGTATCTTGACCCTGCACTGGGTTCCATCGGAGCACCACTTCTAAAATGTCATCTCTAGGTGTCTGCTACATCTGTTCCATATTTCGTTACAGTACGCGAAAATGCAGACAAGCTCCTAAATTTCCGTCTTAGGCCCGAACTATAACTATGTATTTACAATACACCTTAATATAATAGTAATACAGGGGATCTTTCTTCGATGTCGTTAAAAATATTTTCAATAGCGGTAAACACAAAAACGACTTTAATTATTCGAAAAATTAGATCACATACACCATTAGTCAATTCTCGTAGAGCACTTTACCGCACGCATCGGTGTTTGCCCATACGACCGACGTGTCAGGGGAGTTAGGGCAAGCCGTAAGTGTAGTAAAGGTACTTTCCGCACTAGTTCTCTCTCAAGCGTGCAGAAAACATAAAAAAATAAACTATAACAAAAATAATCTAGAGCACACATTTATATCGAACTACTTGAAAGTCTAAACTGAAATCAAATAATTGTATAGCAATGTATTTTGGTTGCTAAGGAAACAAACCGCATTGGACACAAACACGCGTCTATATTTTCTGAGGGCGCGGCAGTGCCTCGCCAAGTTCGCGCTGCCGTACCATCTTTTCTTGAAACATTTCAGCCCATATTTGACCTATCTAAAACTCTACTTCGGAATGAGCTACGAATCTCAAATTTTGCACAGTCGTAGATCTTCATAGAATTAACCGAACCGAACCCCTCCAATTTTCATGGACTTCCATAAAGTAGTAAAGTAGTTACGAAATTTCAAAAAACGTCGAAATTGCCACTCACTGACTCACTCAATCATGTATAGATCATCAAAATTCTACTGTACTTCAAGACATGCTACAAAGCTGAAATTTGGCAGACTGATAGAAATTATGACTAAACCTGGAAAAAATCAAAAAACACCAAACTTCTAATTAACTCCCCTCCCCTATACATGTAAAGTTATGTAAAAGTAACATTGCCCACTTCCAGAAACGCTCGAAAGCTGAGCTTTTTAAGACTGAATGACACTATGATAAAACTATAGGAAAAAAAATTAAAACACCAACATTTTAATTTACTTCCCTCTCCTATAAATGTAAATTTATATAAAAGTAATATGGCACACGTCCAGAAACGCTAGAGAGCTGAGCTTTGGAAGACTGATAGAAACTATGATAAAACCATGGGTAAAAATTTAAAAACCTCAAAATTTTTATTTACTCTCCTTCTCTATAAATGTAAAGTTATGTAAAAGTAACATTACCCACTTGCAGAAACGCTAGAGAGCTAAGCATTAGAAGACTGATAGAAAGTATGATGAAACTGTAGGAAAAATTTTAAAAACAGGAACATTTTAATTTACTTCCCTCTCCTATACATGTACAGTTATGTAAAAGTAACATTGTCCACGCTAGAGAGCTGAGCTTTGGGAGGCTGTTAGGAACTATGATTAAACCATGGGAAAAAATTAAAAAACCTCAAAATTTTAAGTACGGCATTGCAAAAGTTTTGAACAATATTCCGCATATTTTACTACTTATTTCGAGGGGATGCTCCATTGCCGATTTTTGTATACCAAAAGGAAATACCTACGGTATAATCCTACAGTATTTCCTGGTATTTCAATGCTATTTCCTAGTATTTTCCAAGAAATTCCCGGTATTTCCTAGTTATTTCTCAGTACTTCCCACGTATTTCCTGGTATTTTCCCTAACCTGTACACCAAAAGGAAATACCGAGCCACCCCTCGACTTACTTACTACTAAAAATTAAATTCCTTTAAAAAAGAAGTAAAATCATAACAAAAACATTTCATATAAAAAAAGCCAAGTACGCGAAAATGGCATTCCGTGAAAAGAATTGAGATAAAAGTAAAGTTCTCCAATACAAATTTCAAAACAAAAAGTTCTCACTAGTTTAGAAATGTTTTTCTAAACTTGGCTATTACGGCTGTAAATGACAGAAATTGAGCATAAAGAACTTTGGCTGTAATAGCAAAGTTTAAAAAAATATTTCTAAACTAGTAAGAACCTTTCATTTTGAAGTTTGGAGAACTTGGCTTTACTTTTATAGCAATTCTTTTTACGGAATGCCATTTTGGCGTACCTGGCCTTTTTTACATGAAATGTTTTTGTTATGATGGTAATTTTGATTTAAAACAAGTGTGTATGTGCGGGAAAAAGTTTTCTCGCACAGTGTGCGGGAAAGTGCTACTTTGAATATGCAAAAGTGTACGCAAAGTAGCTTCTTTGCGGTCACTAGTAGAAAGAGTATTAAAGCTTAAAAAGGAACAGCCGAAAATTCAAGATGGCGTAGTCAATTATGACGATGTTCAACTAAGTCGACGATTTTTAACTTTTACTACCAGAATGTTAAAGGCTATGGAATAAGACTAATATTAGCTGTGTATGTACGTATGTAATTTTCTTTCGAATAATTCTCTATATTACCCAACTACCTATAAAAGTTTAAAATTTACAAAATTTATTACAGCTTTTTCCATTTTCTTCACTTAACTTAAGAAATTAATATTACAAAAATGTTTTTTGTGTTTATTTGTTTATTTTATTAGTTATATAAGTAGGTACTATCTAATTTTTAGAGAATATTTTTAGCAAATTTACCGAGTTAATGTGATTTTTCTGTTCATCAATAACAGGTCCAGCGGCAACAATAGAAGCCGTAATGGCAATCACAACACAAATCACTTTACAGTTCATTTTGCACTAATTTACTTTTGCTGGATCAACCCCCAAGTGAAAACAAAATTTAAAAAAGAAAAAAAAAGAAAAAAAACACGGTTATCTCATGACCAAGGTTGCGATATGAATGGCGCAAAAAGAATAAGAAGAATGGTTTTATACCGGGCTGTAGAATACCAATAAAAACTCAAGAATACCAACGAGAATACCTAGTGCCCACTTCTTTTGGTTGGGAAGTGTGTCATATGGACCAGCAGCGTGAATTAGGGTTACAATGAAGCTCGCGTTGCTTAAAGCGAGGTGAGGTTCAATACCAAGGCGCAAATTTCGCCGTCAACCGCTAAGATTGTTAAAAAAATCAGATGTGGCATTTGTGAAATGACTTTGTTTATACTGCTACTTGGTGGGTGTGCAGTTGGGTATTATTTTCTACAGTGTTAATAAACCTCAGACAGGTTGCTAAAATACCATGTGTTAGAAATCTACCAAACAGAACATTACATGAGATAAATTACATAAAAGAAATAATTATAACAATACATTTATTTGCAATTATAAAAAAAAGATACAAAAGCCACAAGGGATTGGAAGGCAATAAATTGATCTAGTCCAGCCCGTTGTTTTATCTCTACATCTACAATATTTAATAGTTTTTTACCCAACTCCAGCACTGCGAAAGGAAGGGTAATGTTTTTCGGTTGGGATATGTATGTATGTAAGTATGTAAATATGTATGTTTGTGTCACGCTAGAGGCTAAACGACTGAACCGGTTTTGACAAAAAAGGTAACGTTGAATTGCTACTGATCCCGAATTTGCTATAGGCGGGAATCATCACGGAGGTCTTCAGACGCCATTTTGTAACATGATGTAGGCTTTAAGGCATACAAATTATCCAAATTTTTGGCGATTTTAATGAAATGTCCTTGTAATTTGCTGTGGTTCCTTTGCAGTCCTCCCTGATCCCACCCATCTTCCTCCTGTCATTTCCTCCACCCTATTCAAAAACAATATTGGCATAATTTTATCAAAGAAAGGGCGATAAATTGTTTCTGCATATGCTTTCAGATTTTTTTCCAACACCATTTTACTAGTCCCCCCTCCCCGCCTCTCCCTCTCTCCTCCCCGACCTTCTTATTAGTAATAGTTGTATCTATAACTTTCACAATTATAAAGCGATTTCAAAAGTTCTTTCTTCACACGCTTTAAGACTTTTTCTTCAACATCATTTTACTAGTTTCCCCTTCTCTCCTCCTTCAGTCAATGTGAGGTAACACTGTTCTCGTCCGTAGAAAATCTACACGTACTTTTTGGGTAAAGCTAAATAAATGGTAAATTAATAGTGCTTTTTATAAGGCTGAATAAAAATTTAACCTAAGAGTTGGAAAAAAAAATTAAGAAAAAAAACACCCCATCGCTAAATTTACTCGTCACTCCTAGTCGCAGTTGGGTACAAAGTTACCCAATAACCTGATTCATGAAAATACAATACAAAAATGAAGCATGTCGTACATTATAGGAACACCAAAAGGAAATACCTACAGTATAATACCTACGGTATTTCCCGGTATTTCCTTAAATTTCAATGGTATTTCCTAGTATTTTTCAAGGAATGGTATTTGCTAGTATTTCCCCCCTGGTATTTTCAATGGTATTTCCTAGTATATTTCCCAGTACTTCCCAAGTATTTCATGGTATTTCCTCTAACCTGTGCACCAAAAGGAAATACCGAGCCACCCCTCGAGGTATAATTATCAATTTTGTACGCAACTGCGACTAGTAGTTACGAGTAAATTTAGCAGTTGGGTATTTTCTTTATTTAATTTTTTTCCTTTTGCGGTGTGAAAAAATCTTAACGCGTCTGCAGAAATTTTTCTTGAAATTGCTCTCTATTCATGAAAGTCATAGCTACAACTATTACTAAGAAGGAGAGTGGGGAGAAGAGATAGAGCGGGAAGGGGAAACTAGTAAAATGATGTTGGAAAAAAAGTCTTAAAGTGTGTGCAGAAAGAATTTTTGAAATCGCTCTATAGTTGTGAAAAATATAGCTACAACTATTACCAATAAGGAGGGTGAGGAGAAGAGAGGGAGAGGGAGGTGGAAACTAGTAAAATTATGTGGAAAAAAACTGTTAAAGACTGTGCAGAAAGAACTTTTGAAATCGCTTTATATTTGTGAAAGTTATAGCTACAACTATTATTAATAAGGAGGGTGGAGAGGAAAGAGGGAGAGACGGGGGGGGGGGAGACTAATAAAATCTGAAAGCGTATGTAGAAAGAATTTTTGAAATCGCATTAGATTTGATAAAATTATGCAAATATGGTTTTTAAATAGGGTGGGGGGAATCACAGGAGGTTAGATGATGGGAACGGGGAGGACTACAAAGTAGCTACAGCAAATAAGAGGACATTTGCAAAGAAATTTCTTTAAAATCGCCTGAAATTTAGATAATTTGTATGCCTTAAAGCCTACATCATGTGACAAAATGGCGTCTCAAGACCGCCATGTTAATTCCTGTTTAAAAAAATATAGCCAATAGCACCTTCGGGATCAGTAGCAATTTAACGACACCTTTTTTTGTCAAAATCAATGTAGCCATTTAGCCTCCACAAACATACATATTTACATACTTACATACATGCATATCACAATGCAAAAACATTACCCTTCCTTTCGCCGTGCTGCAGTTGGGTAATAAAACCAAAACGACATTTCCCATGAATCGTCACTTTCTTGGTGGAATTTATATTAAAGTTAAAGTTATCTATATCCACTATTTTTTTATGTAACCAAAATCTATTTTTTATTTGTTCTTCAAAGGTTTTTCGCAATCCAACTATATTGGAGGTAGGATCTGATCCTTGTCAGATTGATATCCTCTACCAGCACACCGCGGAGCTGATCATGATCATGGCCAAGGGAAATTGTTACAACGGCAACGATAGTGAAATTTTTTATGCGACGTGATTGAGAGTCACTTATTGAGTAGGTTTATATCATTGGTAAAAAATTATTATTAGCTTATCTAAGCTTTTTAAATTTTATTATAAAGAACACGATTTATTTTATGTCTGACACCACTTAAAGTCGCCAATTAATTAGTTAAAAGCAATAACAAAATTTAATTTATGATATTAATACTTTTTTAAATATTTTAACACATCAATTTTTGTTTTGTGAGAGCTATATTTTTTGCCAGCGTCATTACAACTTTAGGGTTCACTTCCATACGAGCAGTTACTAATTGGAAGATGGGATACGGTGTTCTTTGGGGACTTTTGGAACCTATAAGAAGGCCGTAGTTTTTTTTAAATCGTTTTATTAGTTTATATAATTTTTCAAAAGATTATTCTTAATTTTTGCCTTTAAACAGGTACGTGTTGTAGCGGTTCATAAAATTCTACAATAATATTAAAAAATACTAAGTAAGCTAACTTTGACTGATGATGTAAAAGCTGCAACGAAATTTTGTAGTAAGCATTAAGGCTCTCTAATTATTTTTTAATTATTTCCCGCTCCCTTTTTTCCTCTTATAATCCACTGCACCCACAAAAAGAAAATTTAGTTAGAACTGAAAACCGCATTTTGTGGCTGAAGTAGTTCTCCAGTTATGATTTTTTTATTATTCCAAAATTTTATTTTGTTTTCAGTTGTGCTTTTTTGTCTAAAATTTTTTACAGGCTTTGTTTAGTATTTTTATAATAAATGTGTATTTTTAAAAGCATTTCATTTTGTTTCGACATCAGTAATATAATTTTTACCTTCCTAGCCCGCGCAGCAATGGCTAGTGAATGTGTTGTTTTCGGCCAACTTTTTTTTTAGATAACTCCGAAAATGTGTTATTTGGGTGTAAATTGATCAATCTTCGTGACGTCTGTCCGCGTATGTATGTATATATCTGTCCATCACACGATAGCTCCGAAACCGCTAAACCGGTTTTCATAAAAATTTTAGATACAATACTATTAAGAGCTAATTAGATTTGATTTCGGTTAAAATTAATTAATGCTAATGGTAGTGCGGTTTTCAGAATATAGTAGAACAGAAAAGAGCTTTCTTTTCTGAGATATTTACACAAACTCTTTTTAAGGCTGGTATGAGTGAAGTTGACTTGAATCGTTTAATGTTTATGATATAAACCTATGCAAGGAAACCTTGCCGCAAGTGGCAGATGGAAGTATCACTTTATTATTTTAGGACACGGATGATTTTATGCAAATGAAGTAAAAGTGAACATTTCTTTATTCGGCATTTTTTGGCCCGCACCTGTCGTAATTAATGGTACCGTAACATTGCCTAAGGAATGTTTTTTATAGATTGATTGATCAGATTTATTTTTAATAATAAATAGCAATGATAGTATTTTTACCATCCTAGCGCGCGCAGTAATGGCTAAGAAAAGTATTTTTTTGAGGAAATTTTTTTGAGATAACGCCGAAAGTTTGTTATTTGGGTGTATTTTGACCTATCTTAGCAATTCGTCGTAACGTCTGTCCGTGTGTATGTTTGTTTGTCTGAATCTCCATGTATGTCCATCATACGATCGCTCTCAAACCGCTGAACCGATTTTCATGAAATTTTAAAGTAAAATAGTGTACAAATACTGTAAAAATTGAAAATATGCTTGCTAAACACGTTTTTATCAATAATTTATGTTATTACTAAATACTTCGAAGGAGCTTCCGTTTCTGAGATATTTACAAAAACTGTTTTCAAGGCTGATATAGCGTGCAGTTTACTTGGAGTATGCTAATGGGCTAGGAAGGTATCAGATTCATCATGGCATCATGGAACCATTTATTTAAGGATGTGGTTGGGTCTTATTATTTACAATACGTTACGTTTCAGTTTATATTTTAAATTGAAGTCGTTTTAGTTGCTATATGATACTGAATTAAAAACAGTGTGTTAATAAAATTTGTCGCCAAACTTTAGAGGATTATTCTTTGTGTGATTAAAGTTTTCGGGATACAAGTTGTTAAAGTTTAAATTTTTTGTTTGTTTTGTCTTTATAACTCGTGCAGTTTTTGAGATGTTTAGCTCAAATCTGGAACGTGTATTTAGCTTCAAGGCATACATCATCAGGTATGCCAAATGTTTGGAAAAAACGACAGGGTGATATTTTTTCCGGGGTCATGAATCATTTTTCCCCCAGAATTTTTTTGCAGTAAGTCACTGCAGATTCAAAAATATAAAATGAATGCCTTGTTTTATTCAGTAACTTTTTAATATCTTGCAATTTTTGTGTATCTAACCGTCTTTAAGAAAAAAGACAAATAATTTGTATCTTCGATTACTATTCAGAAATTACATAAAATTAAAATAATGTAATCTAGTGACTATTTTAAATTTTATTGTCATTTAGCAGGGTACAAATTTTTGTTTTTGTCCTTTTTCTCGAAAACGGTTAGAGATACAAACAAAGGCGGAAAATCAAAAAGTTTCTGAGGAAAGGAAAAAAAGGGAATCCACTATATATTTTTGAATCTTCCATTGGCTTGCTGCTGGTTTACTGCTTAAGGTTTTCGGAGAAAAAAGTGGGCATGACCCCTAAAAAAATATCCCACTTTAACTAATTACCCGTTTTAAATTTAGGCCAAATATCTCAAAAACTGCACGAGCTATAGAGAAAAAACCAACAAAACCTTAAAAGTTTGACACCCTGTATCTCAAAAATTAAGCATTTGCGGACCCAGATTTATTTGAAGTATTTTCTTAAAATCACTTAGAAAATTATTTAGGATTATGTTTAGGAAATTATTTAGAATGTTTATCTAATTTGATTGAAACCTCTTTTGCCGCCACACATAACGACGTATAAATCATTGAAATCGATTTAGTGGTTCTCGAAAAAAATTTTTTTTTAAATCATTGTTACTGCTACCAATTATACGATTGCCTTCTCAACTTTGTCTGCATTTATTTCCCCATAAATAACTTTGTCATGAATCGATTTTAATTAAATTAAGTGCATTGTGGTAAAAATCGACTGCTCTTTAAAATAAATTATTATAATTTGCCGCCATTTTGGAATCCAGCATGACGGACTAAATGGAATTGGACCCTCCATTAAGAATTGCTTTTTCTTGTGTTTTTCAACCCGTTTTAAAATCTCTATAAATGATCTAGACCCGCCATATACAACGGCGTACTAGTCATTAAAATCGCTTCACTAGTTTTTAAGATATCTATTATTGTTTGTTCTAACGATTGTTTGCATTCGAGACGATTGAATCCCTGCATTAACTCTTTATTAAATTTTTATAACTGAACCGACTTGAATGATTTACAAATCTCGATGTTTTCATTGTAAGCAGTTCTGTAAAAAAAATATAAGAAAATAAATGCTTAAAGAATTGCAAAGACAATCCTATATTCTGCAAGACTAAACCGATTTCTATGTTTGTACCTCGCTATTCACAATGGAGACAAAGGACTTCTATGACTTAAAAAAAATTCAAAAACTTTTTCGAAACCCAAAAATTAACGAGCCTCGCTAAAGGGACAAGTTTGATTCTTTACTCCTTCTAGAATTCTTATATAACGGCAAATTTCGATTGTGATCGTTAAAGAGCAATTGATCTTTAGTAGGATGCTGCTTGCTTTATTAAAATCGGCTCAGTAAAAATTATTTTGTGAGGAAATGAATACAGACAAAATTAAGATAATAATCATATAAATTGGTAAACTAATGGATAAAAGATATAATAATAAGTTTTCGGCAACCACTGCACTGTACCAATGTTAATGACTTATACCATGTGCGTGGCAAAAGTGGGGGCTTTTTTACGAAATTAAAAAATACTAAAAACAGTTATTCTAGAATATCAGACTAAAATCTTAAAAAATATATTTTTGCCTAAGGCAACGTCCTTAAATTACGTAACGCAAAAATTCAGGATTTTTGGCCCCCCTCCACCCCTCCTAACGCATTTTCAAGAAAAAACACATTAAAAAAACATTAAGTGTAACGCAAGGCCAAACCCCCCCTTTCCCCCTAGAGCGTTAAGTAATTAAAAGCCTGAATAATTTCCTGTAAAATGCGGTTTATTTATAAAATTGACGGTATAGTCAAAAAGTTATAATGAAAAATATTTTGTCCGATTTTTTTTTGCTTATCCAGTATAGAAGAGAGCCAAAGCAACTCATCTACCAAAAACTGCCTAATCTAACCTTATTTAAGTACAGCGGGCCTTGCAGGGGAAGTGATGGTGAGCTAGGTTATTTGAGAAATATGTAGAAAACATTAACAAAATTCATAGGTATGGGGGGCTGGGGTCTGCCCCCACTCTGGTTGCGCCAGTGGTACATGTTGATCGCGGGATTTCGAACCTATGGCTGTCAATTGGAACACAAAATGGCGGAGAACCGTGAAATTGATCATGAGTTGAATTAAGCTAAATTATACTGAGTGCAAGCCAAACCAAACCTTTCAACTCAATAGCCCAATATGAACTACTAGCTCAAAAATAAGAATGAAATGCCATGATATGGTTCAAAAAATGGACTTAGCAGAGTTTGTACTGGAGTATTTTGCGTCCAGGCAGGTAGTATGAGTGGAATTACTCGTAGCTATATTAGTATATAGGAAAAAAATTATTACATCTAAAATTTGAGCAAAAATTAATTAAAAAAACTTTTATATAAAAAGCTTTTTTCTATCTCTTGAGTTAAGGAGGTGGAATTTATTGTGACTCGACCGGTGCCTAACAATGGGAGAAGCTTTCTTAATATTTTTATTTGCTATAGATTTTAAATATCTGAACTCGAATACTTGTACAAATTTTGATTTATAAACAAAGAGTGTGTTATTAAACAAGATTATTTATTGTTTTGATTGCAGCCTTTTACTAAGTCGGTATCCTAAAATCACAACTTTTACTTGCAAAATTTAAAATATATTTCTGCCATACTTTTGGTTAATTTCCCGGCAGGAAAATATCACGAGAGCTTTGTCAAGTTTCGAAATTAAAACAATACCTTGAGATTGATAAAGCTAAGGGCCTGTCCTTGCATGAGTTGGGGGGAGGATGTCATGCCTCGCATTTTGCAGCGTTACTTACCTACAACCAAAATTAATATTTTAGGTAAAAATACAAGATGGCTTTTCTAAATATAACCAAACTAAAATCCTCTCTAAAAAAACAGCGCCTTTTAAAATCAATAGTTTCAAAAACGTCTACGACCTAGAGGACATTTTAAAAACGTACGTAAAGGAACCTCGATGTCCAAAAAAGTCCCTGGAACGTCTTTCGAAAGTTTTCGTGGATCTTTTTTACATTTTTAAAACGTCCCCACAGAACTTTTTTAAGACATTTTTAGAACATTTTTCAGACATTGGCCAAAATGTATCGGAAACGTCTACAAAACGTACTAGGGACGTTTAATAAATGTACCTGAGACATTTTTAAAACGTTCCGGGGACGTTTTAATATCGTTCCGAGGACGTATTAAAAACTTTCCGAGGACGTTTTAAAAATGTTTCGGGGACGTTTTATAAACGTTTATTTTGTACCTAGCGGTCGTTATAAAAACTTACGTTTAGGGATTTCAATATCTGAAAAAAACGTCCCTACAGAACGTTTTAAAAGATTTTAAGAATGTTTTCCGGATTTGATTATTTATACAAAGAAAAATTTCGGATTTCCGTTGTCTTTATTTATTTTAATCACGACGTTTCCGTGAGTAAGTATTTCTAACCGTTTTCAAGTGTGAAACTGGAAAACGGATAGAGATACTGGTTCGTCCCGCCTTCCTTTTTGTAAATATGTTCTTTTTACTATAATTTACCAAATTGGTTCGAATTAGGCTATTTGGTGATTCACTAGAGCATTTTCTATTTTTTGTTTATTTAGTATTAATTAGCTAATTAAGTACTTAAAATTACTGGGTTATTTGCATTTGAAACTCCCGCGGTTTTAGAGGCAAATATTACAATTTGCTATAATTAATTTACTTTACATAAAATGCATTTTGAATTACTAAGGTTCCTAGTTCCTTTAATATGGACCTTCGTAATCTCATTCCTTCCTACTTATTCCTTTTCTTCTACGCCTATGGATTAACGACGCCACTGGGCGCCATGTGGGAGAATGAACGCAGCAGCCATACCTGCTGCCGGACCAGAGAGAACCGTTTCGCCTTCGAACGATAATACACGCGTGTTAGCGACTCTCCTACCACATTCATGTGGGGTGCAAAAAACACGGTTTAACAGCGCGTCCTCCCATGAGTTCCACTTCCTGTACAAAAATGGTAAGTGAAAATGCATTATTTTTACCTTACATACATTTGTTTATTGCTACACTAACCTAGAAGGTAAACTAGACCATTTCAGAATCCCTTGTACCAGCTTAGCCTATGACCTTATTCCCTTAAAATTACAGTCCACATCTGACACCGTTAAATTCCAGACAACTCTCCTTTCTGGACCACCAGGGAGCCCCATTTTTGGTCCTTCGAGCCGGATTTCTGGAATCGTTTTTTTGCCTTTTTAGGTTAGTTTTTTTTTACTGGTTTCAAATGCAAGAAAAACCCTTGTTTTTCCTAAATGCCTTTTTTACTGGTTTCAAATGCAAGAAAAACCCTTGTTTTTCTTACATGCCTACTTTAGAAAACCCCTAGGTTTCTAAAATACATTTTGCGATTTTTTTTTGTGTAAAAATTAAATATTTTTAACAATAAATTTAGCCTTTTCATGCGAAAAACCAAACACAGATAAAATCTGTAAACTACTATGCTTTTTTTTTGTTTCGAATAAATCAAGTTTTTTCGTTTCTTTTTTGTAAAAAAAAAACCGTATGGAATTTGGGTGTTTTTTTTGTTTGTCACTGGAAATAGTTTAAAATAGTGTCTGCAAAGTGCTATTATTTTAGCCGTTGTGCCTTCACATTTGTGGATTGCTATAATTATATCCAATTTGCTCGAAAAAAATCTCCAAATTGCCATATTCATTTTTGCTTATTGCAAATTGCTATGACTATATCCGATTGCGGATGCTTTACTATATTCGTTTTTGCGTAAAAATTGCTATGAATATATCTATTTCTAATTTACTATTATAATATCTGTCTGCAAATGGCTATGATTGTATCCATTTTTTGCGTGCATAATAAATTTTGAAGGAAATTTAATTCTTAACTTGAGAATTTGTTTTCGTGTAAAGGCAGATAAATAGTTTTACCAAATTAAATGCTTTTGATTTGTAGGTATTTATTTTTAAATTTAATACATAGTACTACTTGTTTGAATTCGCGAGGCGAAGATAAAAAAACTTATACACAAGTTTTTTTGTTATCATTAGTTTGCATCGGGTATTTTCTTTACTTTTGTGCGCTTATAGTTTGATTATTGTAATTAAACGTAGGACATTAATATTTATACAGGGTGTCCAAATTTTGATTTTTTTTCAGTTTACCTAATTTTTGTCAATTATTTTTTGGATTTTTTTTTTTAAATCATGTCTAGTTCGGATAAAATTTTAAAGGCTAAAGCCTTGCGCTATAGTGCGATTTCACAGCTAAATTTGATCATTGAATCCGCGACCCTCGCAAAAAATGACCCTGCCTATCACAGCGGCTTTAAAGTCAAATTTCGGACATTGTCAAAAATCAAAAAAGATTTTGAAAAGCACCATAATACTTTGTTGACGTTGGTAGCCTCTGATGAGGATCGCTTAGTAGTAGAAAACAAAGTGGCTATGGACTTTTGCAAACGCTGTGACGAGATTTCCACTATATTTTACGAACTTTTCGAACTACCCTTTGAAGATGGAGGGCTTTTGAGCAGTACGATAAATCCCATGGGCAGTCCCTGTGCCTTCACAGACCAGCATGGTTTACTGCCTAGGATAAAAATACCTCTTTTTCAAGGGGAATTTAAGGAGTTTCCAACCTTTTTGCAAGCCTTTAATGCTACCGTGCACAATAATAGGTCGCTGGGAAACTTTGAAAAATTCAATTTGCTTTTTTCTAATTTAAAGGGCCCTGCCCTGGATGTCATTTCTGACATTCCTATCCTTGCTGAAAATTATTTAAATGCCTACCACACCTTGGTGGATAGGTATACAAATAAACGATTACAAGCTTACCTTCACTGGAAGGCAATTGAAGGCTTCTCTCCTCTTACTAAAGAGAATGCTACGAATTTGAGGAATTTGCTTGATTGTTTTTCGAAAAACTTAAGTGCTTTAAAAGTCATGGGTTTTAAAACGGAGTTTTGGGATTATATTATGGCACAAATGCTCTTGGATAGGTTGGACCTAACCACGCGCAAGGCATTTGAGCAAAATTATTGCTCCAATGAGATCCCCTCTTATGATAAAATTCGTGCTTTTGTTTCTAGCCATTGCATTGCGTTGGAACAAATACAACAAACTCAAGATTACTTAAAAAATAAAGATTTGTCAATTTCAAGTCAGAAAAATCAAGCAAAGTTTCAAAATCGATCTGCTTTGTTTGCTAATACTCAGAGAGCCTCCAAAAATGCCTCCCAGTCTCCAAATGGCCAAAGTGGCTTAAATAATACTCCAAACCCTCAAAATTTTTGTTTTCTCTGTAAAAGTGGCGATCATATAATATACAGATGTCCTAATTTTTTGGCGAAAACTCCCCAGCAACGTTTTGAGATTGTTAAACAACATAAAGCGTGTGTCAACTGTTTGGCCTCAAAGCATAATTTACCCCAGCAATGCAAATCAGAAAAAAGATGTTTACATTGTGGCCAATTTCATCACAGTCTCTTACATTTTTTTCCTATTAATTCTACACCTAGTTCTGCGAGTAGCCCCTCTACTTCTGCAGTGCAACCCCCGAGGAGCCCCGTGGCTACCGAATTTAATAGAACCACTAACACCATTGTTACTGGTATGTCTTTAAATGATCGCGAAGTACTTCTCTGTACCGCTTTAATACAAATACAGGATGTTTTTCAAAATTGGCACACAGTGCGCGCCATCTGTGACTCTGGTGCTCAATCTTCATTTATATCTAAGTCATGTGCTGATAGTTTGGGCCTTCCTAAATTTAATATCGCCATGACTCTACAAAGCTTAGATCGAATGACAACTTCGGCAAAATCTGGAATTAATTGCAATATATCCTCTTTGCGTGATAATAATTTTGTTTTTAATTTTGATGCGATAATACTCGATAAAATTTGTAGTGATTTACCTCATTCCTCATTTTCGATTAAAAGTTTTCCTTTTCTCGCCAACTTAGAACTAGCTGACCCAGGCTTTAATAAAAGCGATAAAATTGATTTATTGTTGGGCGGCGATGTGTACCCTTACATTTTGCTAGACGGTCGTTTGTCTACGGGACCCAACAACCCCGTCTGCATTAATACTATTTTTGGTTGGGGAATAATGGGCAATCTTTCACTTTCACCTTCAACTACAAATCAAATTAAAACATTTTTTACTACGTCAATGAACGATTCTTTTGTCAATTTAGATAAAAATCTACAACGATTTTGGCAAATAGATGACATACCTAATGTCAAGGCCATTGACCCCGAAGATGAGTTTTGCGAAAATTATTTTTTGAAAACTACCTCAAAAAATGAGGAGGGGAGATATATTGTATCTTTACCATTTAAAGTTACTGCTCCAGATTTTGGCGACACTCGATCCATTGCCGTACGTCGTTTTTTCTCCCTTGAGAAGAAATTGCTACAAAACCCTGATTTTTATGCTGCCTACAGCTCTGTTTTACAAGATTATTTAGATAATAATCATATGCAACCGGTTTCTGCACCTTTGCCGACCGAAATTTCAAATCATTTTTATATTGCACACCATGCGGTGTTTAAAAAAGATTCTACTAGCACCCCCCTGAGGGTGGTTTTTGATGCGAGCATGCACGCCCCTGGCAAAATCTCGCTCAACAACGCTGTTTATACTGGGCCCCCTTTACAAAGGGACTTACAAAAAATTTTATTACTTTATCGTTTGCATAAATTTTGCTTTTGTTGCGACATCCGTCAAATGTACAGGATGATTTTAGTTGACCCTAGTCAAACTAATTTTCAAAGAATAGTTTGGAGGTTTGATCCTAACCAGCCTATTCAAGACTTCGAAATAAATAGAGTTTTATTCGGGGTCTCTTGTAGCCCCTTTTTGGCTATCAGAACTTTGCTGCAACTTGCTAGAGAGCATGAGGACCTTCCTCTTGCCTCAAAAATCATTGAGGAGGCAGTTTTTGTCGATGATGTGATTTCGGGAAGTGATGACTTTTTTAAGGCCACTGAGATGAAAAATCAATTAATCGAGCTACTTAGCCGAGGTGGATTCGAATTGCGTAAATGGGCGAGCAATTGTCCCGAGTTACTATCCGATCTTCCTGAGTCACACATTTCGATGAAGGCTCTTTCTCTCGATTTAGATGCTGAAAATTCAACTTTGAAAATTCTCGGTTTAAATTGGAACCCTCATACTGATGAATTTTTTTATACTTTCGACTGTTCTCTCCAAACATGCACTAAAAGAACAATTTTAAGTAATTTGGCCCGCATTTACGACCCTCTGTCTTTTTTGGCGCCAATAGTTTTAATTTTAAAATTAATTGTTCAATACTGCTGGGCAGAAGACTTAAACTGGGACGACCCTGTCAGTCCGGAAATTGTTTTTAAATGGGAAAAATTTAAAAATGAATTAAAGTTTTTGCATTCTGTTAAAATTCCTCGTCAAATAATTTTGCCTAATGCTAGTCAAATCCAGCTAGTAGGATTTTGCGATAGTTCAGAACGGGCCTATTGTGCTGTCGCTTATATTCGAATTTTTTATTCTGATGGAAACATTAAAGTTTTTTTTGTTTGTAGTAAATCTAGAGTCGCACCGTTGCGTCGTAAACTAACTTTACCAAGACTAGAGCTTTTAGGAGCTGTTTTGTTGGCTAAATTAATGGATTTTTTACTAGAAACGTTCTCGGAAAAAATTAAATTTGATAAAATTCTTGCTTTTACTGATAGCACAGTGACCTTATCTTGGATTCAGGGATCTCCTCACAAATTTAAAACATTTGTTTCGAATAGAACTGCCTATATACAAGGAAGAATTAGCCCTGAGTTTTGGCATTATGTTCCTACTGAACAAAATCCTGCTGACTGCGGTACTAGGGAAATGTATCCCTCTGATTTACAAAGATTTTATTTTTGGTTAGAAGGGCCTTCTTTTCTAAACCAACCTACAAATACTTGGGATTTTATGACAGTTGCTTACGATGGGAATGCAGTTTTGGAAGAACAGCGAAAAAATATTTTTAACGTTTTTACTTGCGAACAAACAGTTGAATATTATGTAAACAACTTGTTTGAAAAATACAGTTCTCTTTTTAAAATTAAGAGAATAGTTGCTTACTTTTTGCGAGGGTTACAAAAGTTTAAAAATCCCTCATACAATTTTGCTACTGATTACCTTACAAATCAGGATTACTACAAAAGCTTACTTTTTATTTCGAAATGCGTACAATCTTTTTCTTTCCAAAAAGAAATTGAATTACTAAAAGATAAGAAACAGCTTCCAAAAGCTTTTCAAAAATTATGTCCATTTTTGCATAATGAAAGCTACGATTTGCTTCGTGTTGGAGGCCGTTTATGCCATTCAAATTTATCATACGATAAAAAATTTCCAATTCTTTTGCCTTCTAGTGCAAAATTCACTGAATTACTGATTTTAGATTTGCATCGCAGCAATCTTCATTGTGGTATACAGACCACAACTTTTTTACTAATGCAAAACTTCTGGGTATTGTCTGCTAAAAAGGTAGTGAGAAAAGTTTTAAGTTCTTGCCATACTTGCTGGAAAACTAAACCTAACTCCCTTCAACCCCCTATGGGTAACCTACCGAAATTTAGAGTTTCCGAAGCAAAGGTGTTCGAAAATGTAGGTATAGATTTTTGTGGTCCGTTCACGATTACTCTTGGTCGGACCAGAGGTGCAAAAACCATGAAAGCATATGTCTGTTTATTTATCTGTTGCGCTGTTAAAGCCGTGCATTTAGAGTTAGTCTCTGATATGACATCAGAAGCCTTTCTGGCTGCTCTGCGCCGCTTCATAGCTAGAAGAGGACTATGCTCAAAGATCTCTTCAGACTGCGGGACCAACTTCGTGGCCTCTGAAAAATACTTGCGACAAATTTTTTCTGATTGCGTGAAGGGGGAAGGTATAGTTTGGTCTTTTAACCCACCTGCTGCTCCCCACATGGGAGGCATTTGGGAATCAAACATTAAATCTTTAAAGACTCATCTTCACAGGGTAGTTGGAAATCAAATACTCACCTATGAGGAATTAAATACGGTTTTAACCCAAGTTGAAGCCATAATGAACTCACGTCCTTTATGTGCCTTAAGCACCGATCCTACTGATCTGGCGGTCTTGACTCCTAATAATTTTTTAAATTTGAGGCCTCCAGGTACAATACCCGATCCAAACTACTGCGATATTGCGTTAAACAGGCTGTCCAGGTGGCAACTGTTGCAAAGAATGCACCGCGATTTTTGGATTCGCTGGCATCGCGAATATTTGCACACTTTGCAACAGCGAGCCAAATGGCACCAACCTCTTGCTTCCATTGATATTGGTACTATGGTACTGATCAAAGATGAAAATTCCACTCCATTGGATTGGCCCCTAGGCCGCATTGAAGACCTTATTAAAGGTTCTGATAATGTTCCACGGGTTGCTATTGTAAAGACTACTAAAGGTACCTACAAACGGCCTTTGGTAAAACTATGCGCCCTGCCTACAAATTAAACTCTCTGAAATGCCCCTGGGCATTCTCAGGGGGGTGGGAAATGGTTCGTCCCGCCTTCCTTTTTGTAAATATGTTCTTTTTACTATAATTTACCAAATTGGTTCGAATTAGGCTATTTGGTGATTCACTAGAGCATTTTCTATTTTTTGTTTATTTAGTATTAATTAGCTAATTAAGTACTTAAAATTACTGGGTTATTTGCATTTGAAACTCCCGCGGTTTTAGAGGCAAATATTACAATTTGCTATAATTAATTTACTTTACATAAAATGCATTTTGAATTACTAAGGTTCCTAGTTCCTTTAATATGGACCTTCGTAATCTCATTCCTTCCTACTTATTCCTTTTCTTCTACGCCTATGGATTAACGACGCCACTGGGCGCCATGTGGGAGAATGAACGCAGCAGCCATACCTGCTGCCGGACCAGAGAGAACCGTTTCGCCTTCGAACGATAATACACGCGTGTTAGCGACTCTCCTACCACATTCATGTGGGGTGCAAAAAACACGGTTTAACAGCGCGTCCTCCCATGAGTTCCACTTCCTGTACAAAAATGGTAAGTGAAAATGCATTATTTTTACCTTACATACATTTGTTTATTGCTACACTAACCTAGAAGGTAAACTAGACCATTTCAGAATCCCTTGTACCAGCTTAGCCTATGACCTTATTCCCTTAAAATTACAGTCCACATCTGACACCGTTAAATTCCAGACAACTCTCCTTTCTGGACCACCAGGGAGCCCCAGATACTTACTAACGGAAAAGTCGTGTTTAAAATAAATAAAGACAATGGAAGTCCGAAATTTTGTTTTTACTCAATCATCGTCTACGAGTTTCAAACAAAGAGTTCATTTTTTATACCTTCTGCAAAATTTGTGAACGTTCAATAAACGTAACGACGACGTTTTAAAAACGTTCGGGACGACGTTTATAAAAACATTCCAGAAACCCTTAGAAAGTCTAGGCCTGGCCCCTGATGTAGGCCCTAAACGTTAATACGTTAATTTATTAATAATCTTAAACATGCCGATTTATTTTTTAGCGAAGAAATTCTTTCCAGTTACTCTTATTTCCTGTTTTATTATTTTTCGTATTTAGATAATTTGTTATTTTCATAGCTCCTGCAGAAATTTGAAGCAAACATTTTAACACAAGGTTTCATTTTTCTTATTCAAAATATGTATAAGGGTAAAGTTAATCTCTCAAAGAAAATTTTAAAATAGCTGATGTTTTGCAAGGGAGACGCAAACAAAATAGACGCATTTTCTCAAGAACGTAAGACGAATACCTAAAATATTCTTTGTTACTTAAAAAAAAAACCTTCAACCCAAATTCCAAATTTTGCATACCGTAGAACGTGGTGACTTTGTGCCTGGCAGGTGACTTTGTTACAGACTGTCTTCTCGCCATAAAAATTATGATGAAACCCCTGGAAAAAATCAAAAAACCCCAAAATTTTAATTTACTCCCTTCCCCTATACATTTAAAGTTATGTAAAAGTAGCATTGCCCACTTCCAGAAATGCTAGAGAGTTGAGCTTTGGCAGACTGAGAGGAACTATGATAAAACTATAGGAAAAAATTAAAACACCCCAAAATTCTAATTTACTTCCCTCCCCTATAAATGTAAAGTTAAGTAAAAGTAACATTGCCCACTTCCGGGCACGCTAGAGAGCTGAGCTTTGGAAGACCGATAGTAACTATGATAAAGTTATAGAAAAAAATTAATACAACCCAAAATTCTAATTTACTTTCCTCCCCTATAAATGTAAAGTTATGTAAAAGTAACACTGCCCACTTCCAGAAACGCTAGAGAGCTGAACTTTTTAAGACTGAAAGACACTATGATAAAACTATATGAAAAAATTTAAAAACACCAACATTTTAATTTACTTCCCTCTCCTATAAATGTAAATTTATATAAAACTAACATTGTCCACTTCCAGAAACGCTACAGAGCCTAGCATTATAATGCTGATAGAAATTATGATAAAACCATGGGAAAAAATTTTAAAAGCCCAATGTTTTCATTTACTCTCCTTCCCTATAAATGCAAAGTTATGTAAAAGTAAAATTACCCACTTCCAGAAACGCTAGAGAGCTGAGCTTTGGAAGGTTGATAGGACGTACGATAAAACCATGGAAATAAATTTAAAAACCTCAAAAATTTAAGTAAGGCATTGCAAAAGTTTTGAAAAATATTCCACATCTTTTACTACTTTAAAAATTAAATATTATCCAATTCCTTTAAAAAAGAAGTGAAATCATAACAAAAACATTTCATGTAAAAAAAAGTCAAGTATGCGAAAATGGCATTCCGTAAAAAGAATTGAGATAAAAGTAAAGCCAAGTTCTCCAATACAAATTTTAAAATGAAAGGTTCTTACTAGTTTGGAAATATTTTTCTAAACTTGGCTAATACGGCTGGAAATTACTCTTAGGCACAGTGCTAAATTGAATATAAAGAAGTTTGGCTGTAATAGCAAAGTTTAAAAAAACATTTCCAAACTAGTAAGAACCTTTCATTTTGAAATTTGTATTGGAGAACTTGGCTTTAATTTTATCTCAATTCTTTTTACGGAATGCCATTTTCGCGTACTTGGCTTTTTTTTACATGAAATGTTTTTGTTACGATTAACCTATCACCACGAAATCACGGACTTCAAAGAAGCACGCGGTTCCGTCTAGACCTCAGTCAACGTTGGACAAGTGGACAAAAAAATGTGCGGGCCATTTATATAAATAGTAAGAGATTTGAATATTTTACGTTTTCCGTATATACCTTACCTTACCCAACGAAAATATTTTATTTGTTGTGTTCGCTATAGTTTTCGCTATTTATTGAAGAACCTTTATTTTAAAAAGTTCATTCGCAAAGCTCGTGAAATCATAGATCAAGAAATTTCAACAAAATGAGGGGTGAAATTCTGACAGATTTCAGTATTTAAAAAAAACCGTGGTGAACTCGTGACAATGTTTTTTGAGTTGTTTGCGATGCCACGATACTACAAAAGGCCGCCACATAATCGCCCATTTGGTATTTTATTTTATAAAAAAAAAAAGAAATTGGGGTGACTTTGTGACACAATCCTTACAAGTGCTTACGCTTAAAAAGATTTAGTTTTTTTTTTAAATTAAACGATTTTACAAACTAATCTAGAGCTAAAGTTTATTATTGCAACAGTCTCGATCGGTTAGACGCTGCTGTATTTGTATTTGTTTCTTTTGTCAAAAAGTCACTCCATATATGCAGGTAAAGTTGTGACAAATATTCTTGGAAGCCTAAGTTACTAAAATCTTTAAAATATTTGTTGATATTTTATTAAAGTAACCAAAGGATGTTATTTTATAACCAAACATCGAAAATAAATAATTGTTTTGTAGAAATCCTTAATTATCAACAAAAACTATCAAAAGTGGCACAAATTTAACAGGTTCTACGGTAGTAAATAAGTATGTACCTTTAAAACCAGGAAATTAATTTTTATTAAACTTAGCTTAAAAATTAAAAAAGTCAATAAAATCCATTATATGGTTTGAGTGATTTTTGTTCTAAGGCAAGTTAAAGGCAACAAAGGCAAAGGCTTTCAACTAATAAAATCTAGAATGGACACCTCTAAAAATCTGCTCAACAAGCTGAAAGCAATGGGATTGTCGCCGAAACTTTGCACTTGGTTTGAAAGTTACCTTGAGGATAGATCCATTTATGTTGCACTGGATGGTCAGAACTTCATCTCTTACCAAATAAATGCTGGTGTGCCACAGGGAGCAATCCTTTCGCCAACAATTTTTTTGATTTACATAAATGCCCTCATAGATAAAACAGTAAATCCACTTTATTACTTTGCAGATGATGGCAATGTTGTCTCCTCATTCATACCACCCACATGTCTCTCCGCACGTGAATTCTATCATCTTAGACCAACTCAAATATCGCAGATAAATAACGACCTGGAGATAATAGAGGACTGGGGCAACAAAAACCTTGTACAGTTCAACGCGCAGAAAACCCAAGCAGTCCTGTTTTTAAAAAGGGCCAGCACCGGTGAGCCAAACATCATGCTATCTGGAAGTGCTATCACATTGCAGAGCCAGTTGAACATCTTATGAGTCACTGCAGAGACCAACATGTCTTGGCACAGTCACGTGGCAGATATAACTAAAAGGGCGTCCCAAAAGCTTGGGGTGCTATTTCGTACAAGACATCTGTATACACCAAGCCAACTGCTGACACTCTACAAAGCCCAGATTCGACCAACTATGGAGTACTGCTCACATATATGGAGTGTGGCACCCAAACATACCTTAATGCTTTTGAACACCGAGCAAAAACGACCTATCAAGCTGATCAATGACCCCGCACTTACCCGTAGCTTGGCTAGTCTCGAACATCGAAGAACTGTGGGCGATCTATCTCTCTTCTACAGGTATTATCACGGAAAATGCTCTCAAGAGTTGGCACGTATGATCCTTCCGGGAGTAGCACCTACTAGGCGAACACGTCAAACAGACGGTAACCAAATCTACTGTCAAAATAGAGGCAAACAAAAACCTCATTATATCAGAATTTATGTCCCTGAAGAACAGCATCGCTGTGGAATAAACTCCCTGCGACAGTTTTCCCTGCAGGTTACAAGCTGAACCGTTTTAAAACCAACATATACTAACATTTCCGCGCACTAGCCGCTTCTCGAGCGTGATAGGGATATCCTTGCGAATGCGCAAAAAAGGACCTCTTGGAAGTTGGGAAGCTGATAATAAGCCAAATCAAAACTGCATTAACCAAACCTTACCTGCTTGCCACAATACCATAATAGGGTAAAAAAGCAGCACTACACTTTTGCAAACTTTAATACGTTATTAGGAAAAAGAATTAAAAAGCATAGGTATTTTATAAATGTTCCGAATCGAAGACCGGCTACCAACTCTGCAATCTAAAGCGAACTGGGTTTAACTGCAAAAAATTAAAAGCTGAGTTATTGAGATTTTGGACTTCTAGTTGATCAATGTCTCCTCAAAACTCAAAAACCATATAGGTTTATTGAACTGTCAAAAGCTGTAGGCAAGTTTTTATGGAAAATAAAATACTCACAATATGTTCCTTATACATACTGGAGTGTGTAAGTTTCATGGTCGCCAATCCAGACCCTTTCAGTGGCTTGGAACAAAAACATGTATATAACACAAGACATAAAAGTAATTTAAAAACTAAAATGGCACATTATACTTATGTCCAAAATAATTGTAAATATTCCTTCGCAAAAGTGTAAAAATAAAAGATTTGCCTCCCAAAACTTTAAAAATTAAACTAAAAAACTACTTACTAAGAAAAGCATACTATTCCGTTGATAAGTTTTTTGGTGACAGTTTGAGTGACATTTTTTAGATGTTATAGGTATTTGTATCTTTTGTGTCATATTTTTTTTAAATGTTACCTGTTTAATTTTATGCTACACTTGTAAATACTACAAGTAATTCATTTCCTTACTGTTTAATTTTGTATTTTTTTATTATTATTTATTTTATTTTAACAGTCATACTTTATATTGACTAAATAAAACTATGTTTATTTTAAATGCCTACTTTGTAACGTGTCATTTTTACGTTTAAGACAACGTTACATATTTGTTTATTTAGGTAAATAATCAAGGCTCTTTGATTCGTCTTTCTGTACACAAAGTAAGGGTATTTTATAGAGATAGGTTTGGAGGTTATATAGTGTCTAGGAAGTTACCTTAAAAGGAGGCATTCCATCGAATTACTGTGGACACTACGCACATCGCATTATCTGGACATCGTAATTGGAATTTAGGATCACAGGTTTCGGGAAAATCACATAAAAATTTTGATTGTTTTGTTTTTATCTGTGGAATTTTGTGATTCTCTTGACGCTCATAAAGTTAAACAGCTGTTATGCTGGGGAATGGCGGCGTTGCCGCATCATAAATGGTTTCAGTAACAGGAAGGAAACATTTAGATGAACATTTCATTCCCTTACGTTTATTTCGAGGATATTGGGACAATCCGAACCTCATATCCTTCACGGATTAACTAGTTTTGATAGTACAAAAACATATTTGGGTCGACCAGGAACAACCGAGGCTCCGCCACTTTGATATCTTTATTAATTTGATAGGGAAAGGATAAAATAAATACGAGTTATGCACTTTTGTAAATGGGAGATAAACGAGGGATAAAAACCAAGACTAAAAGAATAAACGAAATCGTGTGAGTTAACATCTGAACACTCTTGTGCCGAGCTTCTTAGCAGTAGTTCAGTGTGTATTTTTGGGTTCAGGTTCAGAAACAACTTTATTACAGTAGAAATGTTTTACAAAAATGGCGTTAAACCATATGAATATTAGAGAAAACATTTATAAAGAGCGAAGGAAACTTTTGACGAAGACTGTAACTGGAGTGCAACTAAATTCTGCGCTCAGTATAGCGTTACTCATATGGGAGTTGGTTGAGTGTTCGAATATTCCTGGGTTTGCTGCATGCCCTGATCTCCAGTAATTGATTTTACAGTTGATGGTTTCAATGCTGAGCTTCTTCTAGTCCGTCGGGTTATTCTTCTTCTACTTGATATGTTGGTGGGGGTCCGGTAGGCAAATGTTCGGTCAAATGTATGGAGGGTGTCTCGACGTCCTTGTTATAAAAATTTCAACCGTGGAAATAGATCCGACAACACCTCAAGGTGCATTTTACGTACTTCCTATCCCCTTGGTGGGTGCTGCCCCCTATATACCTGTATAGAACTATTGCTGTATCTCCTCATTGGTTACTTTGAAAACCCCGGGTTTTTTCTTCCAGTCTTGCCACTGAAGGTAGAGATTTATTTTTGGCGAAAAAGTTTTTTATAAATAGGTTTGCATCCTTTATTTGAATTTAACCGGGAAGATTAGGTTGGTACTATTGCGTTTTACCGTCCCCACTCCCCACCAAATTTACAAAACGGTTTCCGGCGACTTCATTATTCTGGTATTCTCGTCGAAGTGCTTTGTCTCTCTTTGCTAACGAATTTTGGCTGGGTCGGCAGCAGGCTCTGGGATCGCCATTGTTTTGGTTAGTGGCACTGCAAAAAACTGCAGGTTCAGTCCCAGAGACTGTACAAGTGAGTCCGTCGTGTCTAGGCGTAATCTGGAGTGACGCTCGCACCCTTTTGAGGGGAATTTTAGGTCGGCCTACGCCATTTTGTACGGAAAGAGCAGCGGTAAGTTCGATTTTATTTTTTCATTTTTTTTTATTATTTGAGGACTCTTCAAGATAATAATTGCCTCCCAAATTGTAATTATTTTTCGTGTGAAATGTATTTTTTTTGACAAAAGACGTGGGGAATTTTTGGCGTTTTTATATTTTTCTTTTAACCACGTGTTGGATAAAAACTATATATTGTTTTTCTCCTTTGTCTACAGCCCTGTTCATTCCATCGGCAGCGGTGCTGGACGCTGGTGGGAAGCCGGACGAGCCAGTTCTAACCCTGGGAAAGGTACGTAGGGTTATTTTAGTTCATCTGTTTAAATCTGCTGTATTTTATTGAGTCGACATGGGGTTCACCAGGAAACTGAAACATTTCATTTTCCACAGGGTTTTACGCTCGGGCAAGAACCAACATTTTGACCACCATGTGCTGCCCTAGCGTGATGTGCTAAGCGGGCATTAGGGGAGGCGCGGGCAAACCAGGAGCAGCAGTAGCAGTGAGGAGGTGTCTGGACAACTCTAGGTTTACAAACTAGAACACACATTTATACACAAAATAATCAAGGACCAAGGTTCGGTTCGGTTCGGTTCGGTTCTAATATAATTTAGACGTAATCTTTTCATATATAAGTTTTCACAGTATAATTTCAACATTTCTTGTAAACGCAAGATAAGGTATGACGTCATAACCCTGGTTTTGCGGCATATTTACTACATTGACTTGTTTCCTTCATTTCATTTATTTAAGATAATTTTATTGTCAAATTTAAAGTGCCTTGCTATTTTGGCCCTGACTTGTTTGGTATTTTTCTCAAGTTTTACAATCTAATTATACAAGATGAACTAAATATTTGTATTATTTGTACAACCCAATGACCAACTTTGCGGAGACAAAAGAGAGATGAGATTATATATTTTAGCGGTTTCTTTACACTGTTTTACCTCATGGGGTGGATCTCGGACTGGGTTGCTGTCTGTCTCATTCTACCCAACGTAGAATGATGACAGCAGATATTTGGTCCAGATCTCCCCTATGATGAAACGATTGTGGAAGTGCATTTTTTTTTTCAATCATTTATGTAACCGAGTCTCACACTACTGACTCAGATGTAGGTACACTATGACCTGTTAAAGGAGTCCATCTACCTGTAAAGTATTTCTGTTTTGTCATCTGAATTCAATCTTTTAGAATTTTATTCTGTTTATTTTTTTTTGGTTATTCTTAATTACACAAATACTCTGGAAGCCTCGGAAGTAAGTAGAATTTCATTGTTTGGCTGCAACGTTTGGGTTGAACTGTATTTTATTTAAGATCTTCTTTGTAAAACAATGGTATTAAATAATGTGGCGCACTTAAAATTTTCTTATTTCTGAACCCCCCCTTCTCCACTGTATAAAAGTTACCGGGCATATCAATGTTTTACCTAGCTGGAAAATACAGTTCTGCTTCCAGATATTTGTTTAATTATTCAGTGGGTTTCAGTGTCACAAAATGGCGGCAACGTCTTTAAGCTGCCACAAATGTCATACAACGCATTTTAATAGGCCACAAATTGGCGCCCAAAATTTTTTTAACTTTTATTAAGGCCACAAATTGGCGCCCTACGTGTGTTTTGGCTAGTTTTTTAACATCTGATGTAATTTTTTTTGGTTTTTTTTTTAATTTGGAAAAGAAAAAGACAAAATTATTTTTAATTTTTTTTTGAGAAAATTTTTTTTGTGGTACAGCCAAAGCCAGGTCAAAGCTTTCAGTGGCTGTGGGTGGTTTTGACACTCAATCATTTTTTTTTCATGAAAAACAAGATCATTGGTTTTTGGAAATATTTTTTTAGTAATATTTGAACGTTGATTTGGAACTCGGTTTGTTGTTTTAGTAATCCTCTTAGTTTTTTTTATTAGCTTATCTTCACAGGTTTTTTCTGGGAAAATAAAAGATTCATTTTTATTTATTAAGGAAGAATAAGTAGATAAAAAACATGGAAGTTTTTATTCAGCAGCGTCCAAATCATGTTCTTAATTCATTAAAGTTTTTGTAGGAAAAACATGTTTTAGTTTTTAATTTTTTTTTTTTAAGAAAAATAAATACAACAATGTAAATTTACTTCAATTTTTATGTTGATTTATAGGTGGATGGACCTCCAGACATAGTCTTTTTAGGTTGAAATATATGCCAGATGTAGTGTGTTTTTTTCTAACAATTTTTTTTGCAGGTTGCCTACTTCTAATATGTTATTATTTCCTGCTTGTGATAAGATAGAAATTGTTTCACCGATTATTTTTTAGTGCAGTCAATTTATTTAGGTCAACAAGTTATTTTTTTTTGGTGATTTTAATTTTTGTGGGATATCACCACTTGGTATTTGGAATATTTTTACAGGGTTTCACACAAATTTTTCTTGGCTGAGTTGTTTTAAAGTAAATATAGCTTAACAGCTGGTAGATTTGTTTAGTTGAAAGTATTAATTAGTAATGAAAGAAAAGGAAAATGAGTTTATTTTGCTTTGTCATTTTCTTTTCTTGTTTTTGGAGGTAACTGTTGATGACAATTAAGAACTTACGTCACTCAGTTACATCGGGTCAGAGGAGGGTACTACTACTAGTGTCGGCTCGGGAAGTTAGGAAACACAAGGCTAAAACCCTAGAGCGACATATTGGCTGAAGATCAATGCCAAAAGTCCAGTTGACATTTTTTTTTTTGGGGTATTTTTTTGGAGCAGTTTTTTTTAGGTCTTTGGTTGCCAGTTTAGTTGTCTAGTTGTGTTTTTGTGACTGGTCAATTTTTTTGGTAGAAAATACAGCGTTGGGCTTTGGAGTGCATTTTTTAAAAATGACCTACGGGTATTTCTATCAATTAAAGTTTTCTGGTACACATTTATTTTTTTTCTGTATTTTTTTTTGCGTTCAGGTCATAGCTTGGTCATGGCCATTGGAGAGCAAACATTTATGTTTGAGCCTTGAGAAGTTTTGCCTGCTCCAGATTGAATACAGAGAAAATGAATTTGAAGCCCAACTAGATATAATACCACAAAAGAAATGTTTAACTGAGACAGATATAGATATGTTTTTTTGATTTTTTTTAGCTCATTTGTAGAGTTCATTTGTAAAGTTCAGTAATTTTTTTTAAGTAATGTCATTTTGAGTCAGTGAATGTAAGAGAGACTTTCAACTAAATATAAATGCTAGGCGGTGGTAATTGGTAAAAATATTTCCAAATTTTGCTTCTTTTTTTTAAATAATTTAATTTTTCGCAAAAGATTATTTCCTTTCTGTTAACATAACTTCTCGAATTCTTGTTTTGGTCAAAACGGTTTGTATAGTGGTCGTAGTTTTAAAGGGTGACCAGACAGGTTATATTTTTTTTAGGGGACCAAACGGGAACTTCTTGAGTTACAAAAGGTGAACTTTTTTTTGTCTTAGTTGATCAGGCAGGAATAAATAAATCTTTTTACTTCCAAATCATAATTTTAAATAACAAGATTTATTGGTTAAGTGTTTGGGTCTTATAGTAAAAAACGTTTTGTTTTTGGAGGGTACTGGTATGATATGAAATTATTTTAATTTCATGCCAAATGTTGTTTGACGACAGATATGCTAGTCTTCAGTTTTTTGTTAGTTTGCAGTTCAGGACAGTGGCGTGTACTTAAAGGGGCCTTATATCTGCGCCCATTGTAAAGCAACTTCCAACATACTTGCTTAGCTTTTCACTTAATTTTCGTTTTGTTGCTTCTAAAATTAAAGCGTTATGTTGGATAACGATGGATGGTGTTAGACTGAGAAAGTACCTAGGTATTTAGGGATGAAAACTTGGAAGTTGTGGACAATCGGGAAATAATTTTTTTTATTTCATTTTTTTTTAATTTTAAAATAATTTCATACTGATGGCCTCAAATAATGAAGCAAATTTTTAAATTACAATACACTTTTGTGGAATAAATGGGAAAGTGTTCAGGTTAGACATTAAATTTAAGATCATTGGTTTTTTTTAAAATGATTTCAACCTAAGAATAAAGTTAAAAACAATAGGTTTTCCTTTAGGCGACTAGACAATGATGAGGGCATATACTTTTTTTTGTTATGCATAATATGATAGTAGTACCTTTTGTATTGCAATAATTAGGGGTTTTCCTCCCGCGAGCTGGGTGGAAATGGAAGAAATGTTTGGTTCGGAGTGTAGAAATCGAGGAACGAGGACTTCCTGCTAATCTTTTTAGGATTTCGCAACTTCGGTTTTCGCTAAATTAAAATACATCCAAATTTGGCCTACAGGCTGAATCTCGCATTTTCCAGGACCTTGCAGATTCGCGGAGGAAGACAAATTTTGTGATCTATTTAATTATGACTGGAATTAAAATAGTAACATGCACATGAGGGAACTAGATATATTTAGGTTAAAGAGTAGTAAGAACACTGATCTGAACAATTTTCCATAATAGTGTCCTATTTTCACAGGGCGCTTCAAAATATCTTCACCCTTTCTTTGAAATAAGATATTGTTTCGCCTGTGGGTGTTTGACCGTTTAAAAAATATATAGGGTGCAGATGGGATTGGAATGGAAATCACAAGTTTTTGGGTTTTATTGACATTATACTTAGGGAATAGGGGAAATGTCTAATAAAAAGTTTTTTGGTTTTAGGCCGAGTTTTGTTGAGATAACAAAAATTTAATTGGGGCCGGGAGTTTTATTATGCTCTTTTAAAATTAATGTAATAGTTTTGGTTCTTGATTTTGTTTTCTGGTTTTTACGCAGGATTATTCCCAACTGTTTCATTTCAAAATATTATTTGTTGGTGATAGGGTCTCATTAGCCCTTGGACATTTGGTAGTTTTGCTTTGACTGATAGTTGTGGAAAGGGCCCAACTTAATTTTAGATCTCGTGAACACCAGGAATAAGGATCTGAGAATGCATTAAGCAGTAATTTTTTTTTTGAGTAGATGTTGTGTGTAAAGACACTTGAGTAGGCAGATTTAGTTTTAAAACGTTCTTATAGGTGATCCTTGAAGTTGTTCTCATATTTGGTTTTTTGAAAGTGCACACAAGATAATTCTTTACGGAGTTGAGTGCAAAGGTTCTTCACATTATAGTGGTACAGTAAATAAGTACTAACGTTGCTTATTTCCTTAAGTAATAATTTTAAACAAATACACTAACATCGGTTGTTTTTTTGTAACATAAATATTTTTTAACTTTTCCTAAACTGATTGTTGTTTTGCAATTACGATTTTTATACCTTACGATTCTTAAGTAAATTTAATTTTCAACATTTTTTTTTGTATAGTAAATTAATTTTTCTAGCTCATTCACTTTTCACATTCACACAGTTTTGGGAGAGGAAAGGAAATCTACAACTGTTTTTTTAAAGGAAAAGAACAAAAACTGTTGCATGACAACTCGAATAAGATTTTTCTGGTGTTGATTTTATAAAAAAATTTTCTTAAGGTTCACTAATAGGAGCTGCAACCCCACTTAAACATTTTTAATTTTTTTTTGAAAATATTTTTTAAATATTTTTTTTAAATTTTTTTTTTAAGAAAGGAAACTTGATTTTCTTGTTGCAAATTTTTTTTTGGTGCATAGTAAGTACCTTGTCCCTACAATGATTTTACCAGTTTATTTAAATATTTTTTTTTGTGAATTAAATATAATTTTATTTCGAACCCTCACGTTTTAACAACCTATCATCATTTGTTTTAATTTTTTTTCTCCCTACTCCAAGCCAGGGTAGAGTAATATTTTGAAAATTTTAGTGAGCCACTAATTAATTGTTTTTGATTATTGGGCTACTGTGGTCGACACCAAAAATGTTTAAATTTTTTTTTTGGGCACCTTTCGGTACGATCCTAAGGTCTTCTTGACCATGGTTTGCATCAATTTAGTTAAAATTTTGGGAATTTCATTTTAACGATTATTAGAGAGTTGCAGTCCTACCAAGACGTTATTTGTGTAAATTTTTTTATTACCATCGGTAATTTTTTTAAAAATTTTCTTTAATTTTTTTTTAATTACACACAACATCCTTACCAGTCTAATTCAACGCAATTTCAGCGAGCGGATTTTTTTTTTAATTGAGCATAATTTAAGATTTCTATAACATGAACATCTGTTCCGATGTTTATTGCGTTCACTTATATATTAAGGGATGATGTGACCTTAAGCAATGCATGTTTCGGGTAAACTCAGAGTAGGTAAGCAGGTTAAAGTGGGTTTTGATTTATTCTTTTTAGAAAAATCATTGTATACGGCGATTTGGGTTTTTTTGAGGAGTTTATTAGTGGAGCCGTTCTGCAATAGCAGGAGTATACCCTAGCGTTAACTGTGTACAACAGCTTGGGATTTTTGTTATAGGTAGTCTGTTGTACGTTCCATTTAGGGATAAATTTACCTATTCGGTTGCTGAGGTAAACAAACATCACTTAACTTTAATTTTAATCCAGTTCAGCTAGGATAAGCGCAATTTTTTTTTTGTGTTTTACTCACGCAGGAGTGAAACATAAGACCTAAACACTGCCAAAACTCTTGTCTCTCTTTTATTTTTTTTAAACTTTTTTTTTATGGCTACTTGTTAATTCTAATTTAGGATTTAAGTAGTTATTTCTCTCTGCAAGGTTGGACGTCATAGTTGGTTGTACAAATACTTAACATAAATTATGATTACATTTTTAAATGCAAATAAATTTTATTTTGTTACTGCTCCGGTGTTTTTCGGTTTTGTTCGCGTCTGCCCGTATTTAAGTTTTATATTTTCTACAGTTGTGAGAAAATTTATAGTGATTTTCACTAGTGAATTGAAAGTGAACTTTGTGTTTGTTATTGCGTGGTTTAGTTTTTATAATTGGGAGGTATAATTAACAGTTTTAATTAAAGTTTAAAGTTTGAAGATAAAAGGCACTATGGCTATTTCTTTGAGTCGGTTGTCTGACGTAAGGTACTTAGTCAAGGACGAATTAATCTATGAGTTAACATGGAGAGGCATAGCTATTGGATCGGTGGAAGAGATGAAACAACAGCTTATGTTGATCAAACAAAGAGAAAAGACTGATGCAAGTATGAGATACCCTCCGTATCCCTTTAAATTTGGCCAAGATGCTTTTAGCTGCATGAAGAAGCTTGATAGTCTGGTACCGCTGGTAGAGAAGTTCTCTGGTACGAGTAAAGGGGGAGAGTTTAGAAAAATCGCTGTGAGGTTGGAACACGTGTTGGCCAGGATAAATAACATGAATCCGTCTAACTTTGAAGAAAGTCAAACCAAAGGCATACTGGTTGCGGAAACCTTGAGTTTGATTGGGAGGTTGCAGAGCCAAGCAACAGATTTATTAAGAGTTGGCGTGACCTCAGATGATGATGAAGCATCTGAAACTCAATCAACGAGTCGAAGCTCAGACCACTCAACAAATGCTGGCAACACACCTAACCAGTCTCATTTCCCGCAACCACAGCTCTCGAGCACACAAAGAACAGCTCAACAGCCCACAAACCAACCGTCGGTCATTGCTCCATTGCAAATGCAAGTGCTAACGAACCCAACTCAAACATCAGTACAAGCACCACTCCCTATGCCGATTGAGAATTACGGTACAACAGCTTTTCAGTATCAACAACCGTCTACCGTTCCTTTGAGTTTAGCAGCCCTCCAAAGTAGCATAGCACCAATTGCTCAGTCACGACCATTTTCATGTTCGTCGCCAGTACCAATGTCAAGTGATCCTGGTACTTCATATCATGTTGCACCTGTACCTCCGCATAAGTGGAACATAAAGTTTACAGGCGAGAGGGGTACGATCTCCGTCACCGCATTTTTTGAGAGAGTGGACGAGTTAAGTCAGGCGAGAGGAGTCAGCAAAAAGGTCTTACTGAATTCGGGCATTGATCTTTTTAAAAAGTCAGCTTATACCTTTTACAAAGATGTTCGAAGAGAAGTCCATACGTGGGAACAGCTGGAACAGAGGTTCATGGCAGAATATCTTCCTTCTTCATATGGCGAGAAGCTATTGAAGGAGATTCAAAAACGTAAACAAGGCCCTGGAGAGTCTATAGGGACCTATATTGCTGTCATGAACACATATTTCCAAAGACTTGGCTGTCCTGTTTCCGAAGAGGCGAAATTAGCTATCGTCTTCAGAAATATCGCGGACATCTATAAAAATGGGTTAATTGCTACTGAGGTCAATAGCCTATCACATTTAAAGGATCTGTGTCGTAGAATAGACCAGAGATATGGTTTAGAGGAGGAAAATTTTACACCTAGAAAAAACCAATCTATTGAACCTGACTTGGCCTACGTTGACGTAGAGAGCGACAGTGACGATTTTTCAACAGGGGTTGATGCAATTCAAATATCAGGTGCTGGGACATCGAACCAACAGAATTTAAATCATCCTGCTAATAGATTCGACAGAAATAGGCAGCAGCCAGCAAGCAGTTTCGCTGCTAGAGCTGATAGAGATAGACAACAACCAGCTAGTGGTCAGTCTAGTGTAAATGACAGAGATGAACAACCACCACAAGGTGTTAGACCTGGTAGGGCGAACAGGGACATTGTTTGTTACAGATGCAACCAAACAGGGCATATGGCAATCGGGTGCGCATTACCTAGAGGTAAGCAATGTTATTCGTGTGGTCAGGCAGGGGTTACAGTAAGAGAATGTCGTAATTGTAATCGTCAGGGAAACGGACCCAGGCGCTCGTAGGTGGTCGACCTTCGAGTCAGCCTGAACAAGCATCGACCGATAGGCTAACGTACGTTTTAGATTATGTGATAAGTCATGCTGGTAAAGATGAAAGGCCTTATTTAGAAGTGGATGTGCTCGGAAATAAGTTATTAGGTTTGTTGGATTCCGGGGCTTCACGTACCTTTTTAGGGAATCATGGTTGGTCAATCATCGAGAGGTTTGGTTTTTCACTTGATACGACAAAGAAGACCAGTTGTATTGTGGCAAATGGTCAAAGCACGAGTAGTATTGGGACAGTGCAGCTTCCTATGCGAGTTCAGGATAAATTTAGGTTAATCGAGGTCGTCGTCGTTCCTGAGTTGCCGCACACTTTGATTTTAGGATTAGATTTTTGGATTTCGATGGGGATAGTACCGAACTTAAGTACTAATGAGTGGCACTTTGCCGATAGTAAAGATGTGATTTGTTCTTTAGAAACATCAGACCAACAAACTACTCTTACGCCTTATGAATCAGAATGACTAGAGGAATTGGTCGATAAATATAAGACTATTATGGGTGACTCACTAGGATGTACAGACAGGGTAGAGCATAAGATTACAACAGATGCAGCACCGATAAGACAACGTTCATATAAGGTCTCACCGGTCATTCAAAAACTTATTGATGACGAAATCGACGAAATACTGAAAATGGATGTGATAGAACGTAGTAGTAGTTCATGGGCTTCACCAGTGGTAATGGTACAAAAGAAAAACACAAAGAAATATCGTTTCTGTGTAGACTACCGCAAATTGAACTCAGTGACGGCGCGTGATAGTTATCCTTTACCACTCGTATCCGAGACTCTTGACAAATTGAAAGATGCTAAGTACTTGTCAACTTTAGATATTAAGAGTGCTTATTGGCAAGTACCAATGGAAGAATCATCGAAGCCACTAACAGCATTCATCTGTCGACGAGGTCTCTTCTAATTTAAGCGGTTACCATTTGGTCTTCATAATGCACCTGCAACTTGGCAGAGACTCATAGATAGCATCATAGGAAACGATTTAGACCCCTACGTGTACGTATATCTCGATGACCTCGTAATTGTCACACAGAGCTTTTCTGAACATCTTAGAATTCTTGAGGAAGTCCTACGAAGATTGCAGAATGCAAAGATAACGGTAAGTTGGGAGAAATGCCAACTGTGTAGGCCAGAAATGACTTATTTAGGTTTCGTAGTGGACCGTCGAGGAATCCGAGTTGACCCTAATAAAATTAAAGCCATGTTAGAGCTCCAGAGGCCAAGAACTGTCAGAGAAGTTCGTAGAGTTGTAGGTACAATATCCTGGTATAGACGTTTCATAGAGAATTTTTCAGCGATAATAGCTCCAATTACAGCTCTAACTAAGAAAAATCAAAAGTTCGATTGGACTCCAGACTGCGAAAGAGCATTTATTAAGATTAAGGAACTTTTAGTGACTGCACCGATTCTTACATGTCCAGATTATACCAAAGAATTTGTCATTCAAACAGACGCATCAGGCTATGGAATAGGAGCATGTTTAACGCAACCTTATCCTGAAGGAGACAAAGTCATTTGCTATTTGAGTCGATCTTTGACTAAGCAAGAACGTGTTTACACGACCACCGAGCGAGAATGTTTGGCATTGGTTTGGGCGATAGAGAAGCTCCGGCCTTATATTGAGGGGATCTCATTTAAGGTCATAACAGATCATTTTAGCTTAAAATGGCTTCATAGCTTAAAAGAGCCCAGTGGAAGACTTGCTCGTTGGTCTGTAAAACTGCAGCAATATGATTTTGAAGTAATCCATCGGAAAGGGAAAGATTTAGTTGTCCCGGACATGTTGTCTCGTGCAGTACCTATGATTGATACAATTTCGCAGCCCAGAGATGTTTCAACAGCAATTAAAGATCGATGGTACCAAAAGATGGTAAAGAGGGTCGTAGAATCACCGTTAAAATTTATGAACTGGAGATACACTGATAATAAGTTGTATAAATATGTCAAACAAGAATACCCTCAACTTTCACCATCTAACGAATATTGGAAAGAGGTAGTCCCCAAAGATCATAGGCGTAGAATTATTGGAGAAGCTCACGATCCTCCTACCGCAGGACATATGGGTGTGTATAAAACCTTCCACAGACTGGCAGAAAAATATTATTGGCCAAAAATGCGCCAGGACGTGGCAACTTTTGTAAAGAAATGCTTTGTCTGTGCAGCTCATAAAGGTGATACACAAGGTGTATCTGATCAGATGATATCTCACCCAAAACCAACTCGTCCTTGGGAAATTATTTCGACTGATTTATGTGGACCTCTACCTCGTTCAACAAAGGGTAATTGCTGGATTCTCGTCGTTACGGACTATTTGAGTAAGTTTTCCTTAGTTTTTCCAATGCGAACAGCCCCTACTCAAGCTGTTGTCAAGCATCTCGAGGAGCAAGTATTTATGATCTTCGGAGTGCCCCGTTTGATACTTTGTGATAATGGCCCTCGGTACAAAAGTAATGAGTTTAAGCGTTTTGCTGAGAGTTATCAGGTTAAAATTCAGTATAATCCGTATTATCACCCCAGAGCAAATCCAACAGAAAGGACGAATCGCACGTTAAAAACCATGTTATGTTGTTATGTGAAAGACAACCACAGGAAGTGGGACGAACAAATACATAAACTTGCCTGCGCGATTCGTACTGCAACCCATGAGACAACCAGGATGTCTCCTTTCTTTGTTAATTTTGGTAGGAATATGTGTTTATCAGGTAAAGATTACTCCAACCCAGTTTTGTTATCTGAAGAGAATGGTGTACAATCCGCAGCTGAAAGTAAGAACGAAGGTTTCCGGAAGCTCTATGCTGATGTTAAGAGAAGGTTAGAGGTGGCTGGAGAGAAAAACGTAGTTCAGTATAATTTGCGTACAAGGGTACCCAACTTTGTTGTGGGTCAGCGTGTTTGGAAGAAAAATTATGTGTTGTCAGATGCTGCGAAGTTTTTCTCGAAGAAGTTAGCACCGAAATTCGTTGGTCCTTATGTGATTAGGAATAAAATTTCTCCATGGATATTTGAGCTTCAGGAACCATCGGGTAAAGTACTACCAGGGAGTTGGCATGCCAAAGACCTTAAGTCGGCAGCGGACCTCTCCGATTAACCTTTTTAGGTTAATCGTCTTGAAGTTGGGGGGGGATTATGTAACGTGTCATTTTTACGTTTAAGACAACGTTACATATTTGTTTATTTAGGTAAATAATCAAGGCTCTTTGATTCGTCTTTCTGTACACAAAGTAAGGGTATTTTATAGAGATAGGTTTGGAGGTTATATAGTGTCTAGGAAGTTACCTTAAAAGGAGGCATTCCATCGAATTACTGTGGACACTACGCACATCGCATTATCTGGACATCGTAATTGGAATTTAGGATCACAGGTTTCGGGAAAATCACATAAAAATTTTGATTGTTTTGTTTTTATCTGTGGAATTTTGTGATTCTCTTGACGCTCATAAAGTTAAACAGCTGTTATGCTGGGGAATGGCGGCGTTGCCACATCACAAATGGTTTCAGTAACAGGAAGGAAACATTTAGATGAACATTTCATTCCCTTACGTTTATTTCGAGGATATTGGGACAATCCGAACCTCATATCCTTCACGGATTAACTAGTTTTGATAGTACAAAAACATATTTGGGTCGACCAGGAACAACCGAGGCTCCGCCACTTTGATATCTTTATTAATTTGATAGGGAAAGGATAAAATAAATACGAGTTATGCACTTTTGTAAATGGGAGATAAACGAGGGATAAAAACCAAGACTAAAAGAATAAACGAAATCGTGTGAGTTAACATCTGAACACTCTTGTGCCGAGCTTCTTAGTAGTAGTTCAGTGTGTATTTTTGGGTTCAGGTTCAGAAACAACTTTATTACAGTAGAAATGTTTTACAAAAATGGCGTTAAACCATATGAATATTAGAGAAAACATTTATAAAGAGCGAAGGAAACTTTTGACGAAGACTGTAACTGGAGTGCAACTAAATTCTGCGCTCAGTATAGCGTTACTCATATGGGAGTTGGTTGAGTGTTCGAATATTCCTGGGTTTGCTGCATGCCCTGATCTCCAGTAATTGATTTTACAGTTGATGGTTTCAATGCTGAGCTTCTTCTAGTCCGTCGGGTTATTCTTCTTCTACTTGATATGTTGGTGGGGGTCCGGTAGGCAAATGTTCGGTCAAATGTATGGAGGGTGTCTCGACGTCCTTGTTATAAAAATTTCAACCGTGGAAATAGATCCGACAACACCTCAAGGTGCGTTTTACGTACTTCCTATCCCCTTGGTCGGTGCTGCCCCCTATATACCTGTATAGAACTATTGCTGTATCTCCTCATTGGTTACTTTGAAAACCCCGGGTTTTTTCTTCCAGTCTTGCCACTGAAGGTAGAGATTTATTTTTGGCGAAAAAGTTTTTTATAAATAGGTTCGCATCCTTTATTTGAATTTAACCGGGAAGATTAGGTTGGTACTATTGCGTTTTACCGTCCCCACTCCCCACCAAATTTACAAAACGGTTTCCGGCGACTTCATTATTCTGGTATTCTCGTCGAAGTGCTTTGTCTCTCTTTGCTAACGAATTTTGGCTGGGTCGGCAGCAGGCTCTGGGATCGCCATTGTTTTGGTTAGTGGCACTGCAAAAAACTGCAGGTTCAGTCCCAGAGACTGTACAAGTGAGTCCGTCGTGTCTAGGCTTAATCTGGAGTGACGCTCGCACCCTTTTGAGGGGAATTTTAGGTCGGCCTACGCCATTTTGTACGGAAAGAGCAGCGGTAAGTTCGATTTTATTTTTTCATTTTTTTTTATTATTTGAGGACTCTTCAAGATAATAATTGCCTCCCAAATTGTAATTATTTTTCGTGTGAAATGTATTTTTTTTGACAAAAGACGTGGGGAATTTTTGGCGTTTTTATATTTTTCTTTTAACCACGTGTTGGATAAAAACTATATATTGTTTTTCTCCTTTGTCTACAGCCCTGTCCATTCCATCGGCAGCGGTGCTGGACGCTGGTGGGAAGCCGGACGAGCCAGTTCTAACCCTGGGAAAGGTACGTAGGGTTATTTTAGTTCATCTGTTTAAATCTGCTGTATTTTATTGAGTCGACAAGGGGTTCACCAGGAAACTGAAACATTTCATTTTCCACAGGGTTTTACGCTCGGGCAAGAACCAACATTTTGACCACCATGTGCTGCCCTAGCGTGATGTGCTAAGCGGGCATTAGGGGAGGCGCGGGCAAACCAGGAGCAGCAGTAGCAGTGAGGAGGTGTCTGGACAACTCTAGGTTTACAAACTAGAACACATATTTATACACAAAATAATCAAGGACCAAGGTAGGAGCAAGCCTTAACTATAATTTTTTTCCTCATATATAAATTTTTAATATAATTTAGACGTAATCTTTTCATATATAAGTTTTCACAGTATAATTTCAACATTTCTTGTAAACGCAAGATAAGGTATGACGTCATAACCCTGGTTTTGCGGCATATTTACTACATTGACTTGTTTCCTTCATTTCATTTATTTAAGATAATTTTATTGTCAAATTTAAAGTGCCTTGCTATTTTGGCCCTGACTTGTTTGGTATTTTTCTCAAGTTTTACAATCTAATTATACAAGATGAACTAAATATTTGTATTATTTGTACAACCCAATGACCAACTTTGCGGAGACAAAAGAGAGATGAGATTATATGTTTTAGCGGTTTCTTTACACTGTTTTACCTCATGGGGTGGATCTCGGACTGGGTTGCTGTCTGTCTCATTCTACCCAACGTAGAATGATGACAGCAGATATTTGGTCCAGATCTCCCCTATGATGAAACGATTGTGGAAGTGTATTTTTTTTTTCAATCATTTATGTAACCGAGTCTCACACTACTGACTCAGATGTAGGTACACTATGACCTGTTAAAGGAGTCCATCTACCTGTAAAGTATTTCTGTTTTGTCATCTGAATTCAATCTTTTAGAATTTTATTCTGTTTATTTTTTTTTGGTTATTCTTAATTACACAAATACTCTGGAAGCCTCGGAAGTAAGTAGAATTTCATTGTTTGGCTGCAACGTTTGGGTTGAACTGTATTTTATTTAAGATCTTCTTTGTAAAACATTGGTATTAAATAATGTGGCGCACTTAAAATTTTCTTATTTCTGAACCCCCCCTTCTCCACTGTATAAAAGTTACCGGGCATATCAATGTTTTACCTAGCTGGAAAATACAGTTCTGCTTCCAGATATTTGTTTAATTATTCAGTGGGTTTCAGTGTCACAAAATGGCGGCAACGTCTTTAAGCTGCCACAAATGTCATACAACGCATTTTAATAGGCCACAAATTGGCGCCCAAATTTTTTTTAACTTTTATTAAGGCCACAACTTTAGGTAAATAAACAATAAATAATAATGAAACATTTATATTGTTAGGCTTAATTAGATGCTTAAAAATGTTGATGTAAAATTGCAATATGTATTTTGACTGGATCCACGCCCATCTGGGTAATACGGATTTAATAAAGAATATACTTACTACTTACTACTTACAAAATGACAGTGTTACATTTAATCGCAAATACAGAGTTCTTAGTTTAAAGGGGATGATCTCAGTTTCGCGTGAAATGCAGTTATAACCAATTCGTTTTGAACGGCAGCACTTGACCTTCGAAAAGAACATAGAAATTGCTGCCGGCGATACCATACAAGTACCGCTGCTATCCATTCCACGCAGTTCCATACTGATGCTGATACGGGCAAATAAAAATAGATGCTTTTTTCTGTGACAAAGTTGAGATCTCAGATATTTTATGGCAAAGTAATTTTATGCATTTGTCAATATTTAAGCACTTTTTTGTTTGCATTTTAGTAAGTACATAATTTATATCTATTTGTGTTGTATTTTACAGGCATAATTTGTGTGCAAAACAGTAGCCAATGTACACAATACTGGCCTACGATGTTTTCCGATATGAAAACGTTTATTTTCGGCTCTTAACTGTATTAGTCCAAAATTTATTTTGTTCAATCTTTTAACTGTTTCCTCGCAATAATTATTTGTTTTAAAAGTTTGCCTTGTTTCGTTGTTCTGTTTTTGTAGTGATGTCAATTAATTTTTCAATCGTATTATACCTATGTATGAAATCTTGAATGGACGAGAAGGAGTACTCCTTCAAAATCGGGTGAAAGTCAAACTGCGCATGCGATCCCACTTGATTTCTGCATCTCTATTGGTCAGAACGTGGGGAGATGCTTATTCTCACTCTCACTTATTTCAACACTCCATACGCTGTTATTATTGGGCGGCTTAAAATAGGTACACACTTTTTATTATAACAAAAAACTGCCTTTTTCGTATTTTCTCAGCTTGACGCTGTTTAACTTCAACCTAAACCAGAAAAAACGATAAAATCTAAGGGGATTAAACTGTATGCTTCGAAAGCCAGCACAAAAACATTAATGTAAAAGTGCCATGTTAGAACGTTTTTGCTATCATTAACCTTTTAAGGATCAGTAAAACCAGAAAACTTTTTAAACAGCAGCTTTTCATTTAGCGAAACGAAATAAATACTTACGGCCAGTGGCAGATCAAGGATTTTCAGGGAGAGGGGCCAAAGTAGCAGCAAACTGAGGTGTAAAATTTAGTATCTACAGGAGATTTATGGCGCCGCAGGTGAATTTTTCTCAAAAACTAAGTAGCATTTGTAACAAATTTGAAAGAAGTGATGTTGCTAAACCAAAAAACAAGTTATTTGCCTGAGAGGGGGGGTCTGCCACTGCTTATGGCGATATTTATTAAAGTTTGTTCTACATTTCGATTTATAGTAACTCTTTGATAAGTATATACCACATTTTACTAAAACATATTATATTTAAGTAGGTAGACCGATAGCAAATTAGGAAAATTATGAATTTTGCAGTAGCGCATCCAGGAACAGATGTTGGGGGGGGGGGAGGGTTTGGTTCAATTTCAACCAAATTTAGGTGGTATTTGCAAAAGTTGTTTTCAGCAAACAATGGACCAAAATTAACCTTTAACAACACGCATCCAAGCCCATTACGTAACTACGCGCGCGGTGTATTTTGTACACCAGCTAAAGAAAGGCCTCCATTATGATATTCACTACATTTAAATATAAACATTACTTGAAAGAAAGAAGTCTTTGTTATTAACAATTCAAAACTTAAAATGCAGAACAAAATGAATATTATATACAGGGTTTCCCAAATAAAAGTAACTACATTGGGTTTTATGGGGATTTCGTAAACGGACAAATATACAATTTTAGTCAATGAGACAAAAATTACGGCGTTCCAGGCCGAATCAGACCAGATGATTAAGTATGTGTAAGTATTTTTATCAGGAACACCCTGCATAATGCGCTGGTTAAGCCTTTTGAGTATTACGCCTGTAAAAGGAGCCTACCCACAAAAATCACATCAACGTTAAATTAACATAAATAAAAATAACAAAGTTTTTTTTACTTGAAAACAACCTTATACCATGTAATATTTATTTTGTTAAATCTACACGTTTAAAGATAACCTAAAAACAATGAGAAAACAAGCTATAAAAATGTACTTTTTGCTGAAGTTTCTGGTGCTGTGTATATAACGTGTTTTTTACGCTCGTTATTTTTATGTACCAAATTCACACTTGAAAAGTCCTCCACAACATGTTCTAAAACGCCACTAGATTAAGACTTCAAAAACCTACTAAGTTTCTGCGTCTTAACTTAAAAGAGACGCGAAAGGAAGTTATAAAAGTCCACTTGTTTAAGACTACAACACTTCAAGACAATTTTAAAGATGGCGCTCAAGGCAATTCAAAATATCTATATCTATCTATTTACCTTATGATTTTTTAAAAAGCTAAACAAGATTTTTTAACAGTAAACACTTTCACAGAATATTAATATGTCTTTATCAGGTTAATATCAGATGCGTCGTGATCGTGGATCAGGGATCAGTTCCTTAACAGGCTTTTAGAGTTTAAAGTCCAAAGCACTGCCTGATTGATTTCGTCACTGGAAAATCCCGACAATAGGTGGCGCTGCTGCTAGTAAAATCTCAAAAATATTCGGTAGAAAAGCCATGCAAGTCGCGTTTTAAAATTCGTGTTGAAAAGGCGTGAATCTAATGTGATTTGAATGTTGTTAAAAATCACTTGAAACTAATGTAAAAACATTGCTGTTTTAATTTGATAATGGCGTTATTAAAAAGCAGTTTTTAGCAACGTTATTTTTTATAACGTTAATGAATGACCTATTAAGCTTGTTTTCATATATGAAATAAACGTTTTTTTCTAGCAGCTTTTAAAATCAACGTTTTTTTTACTCACGCCTTTTTTACGTGTTAAGCACGTGATTGTGCTATATGGGTAAGGGTGATTTAAATTCCGTACATAAATTATGATAATAAAATAAAATATTTTTTCCATATTTTTGAGGTTAGAGGACAACGACGTCTACGAGAAATATTATATAATAAGAGTAGGGTTTAGAACTATACAAAAATAGCATAACCCAATAGTAGCATTGCCTCAAACTCAATTTAGGATATTCCCAATTTACTTACATAATTACACGTGCGGTATATTTTGTACACCCCAGATGAACACCTAGAATAAATATCGCTAATCATCAAATCACCCGTAAAGCTGCTGCGACGTGACTTAAAACCCTTACACTAGACCCTTTAGAGAAAGTTTAGATGGGGTCGACAGGGTGGGGTAAGTGTTTAAGACCAAACGGCAACAAGGCTTGTCAAAATGGTGTACAAAATACACCGGCGCGTTTAGTTAAAGGTTAACTAATAGTTGTTTTCAAGAACTAAATAAATTTGTAATTTTCATCAAGGCTTATTTAAGGTAGATATGTTTTTTGGGCGCTAAAATTTGTAAAATAATAATGGCTGTCGATTCCCATTTTTACCAATAATTGGTTCTTTAAGTTATTTCTGTAAGCAGAGGCGGATAACATCTCTAAATGTATCTTTAACTGTTAATGGCTTTTTCAGAATTGAGAAAAGAATTCCTATAGTAGAAACGTTTTTGGGGAAAAAGGAAAACCATTATCGGTAATGGTTTTTCTCGAGCTGCTGGGTTGCAAATTGGGAAAGATCAGATAGTTGCCTGTTTCGGATGACGTTAAGAAAACTAATTTTGTTTCGGTCTTGATATTTAGTAAATCAATTTGATACTTGATCTCAAGTTTCCGATTTTATTTTATTTTTTATTATAGGATCACCCAAATATCGAGTTTTCATTAAAAAAATGGCAAGTTTAAAAAATTTATGAACTAGCAATATTTATTGATATGATATCCTTCTTATTTGTTGGTCCCTTTCAATTAAATTAAAGAAAGTTTTGATCATATTTTTTTTATTTTTGTATCTTTTTTTTGTTTTTATAGCAAAGTGGGCATATTAAGAACCGGGTTATCAATATGTTTATAGTGTGTTCTTAATATGCCCATAGGTTTATTATTTGCCCATGCCCATCTTAAGTTCTACCAGTTATCTATTAATATAATTATAAAATTTTACTTTAAATTTAAAAATAAAATAACACAAAAAAATATCTATTTTTAATTAATAGCAGACAACTAAGTTAAGACTGGAAACTAAAAAATATACAAGATGTTTAAAAAATATAGTAGCAATGAAATTTGTGAAGAAAATGGTAAAACAAAATAGAAAACGCACATTTAGGGTTAACGGTATATAAATATGCTAAACGATAAAATAACCAAAAAAAAATATCTACAATGTTTGTTTTTAAATGGCGTTTTTTTCAAGATATCGACAAAGTCTTTTTCGGTCAATTGCTTTTTTCATAGGCGCACCTCGGGCCTCCCCAAGCCTTAGATTTTTTTAAATATTTTCCCCTTATTTCAGGAAAAAAACACAAAAAATAGCTTAAAATTCGACATCATGAGGCTTCGGGCCCCCCAGGAGGCCTCGCCCCCCCCCTTAAGACATATTCCTGCGTGCCCCACTGCTTTTTTGCAAAATTATTTACGGATTAGCCAGCTCGAGTGACTACTATAGCCCCAATCATAACTTCGGCTCACCACTGGGACGTCAAAGTTCTCTATTTAAAGCGTAACATTTAAAAAAGTACAGTAATTTATATACCAAATATCTTTTACAGGTAATATGCCCATGGGGCAACTTAACTTAGCATAGTGATAACTACAAAAAATTAATGTTTTACGAACTTTAAGTTTTTAGGAAAAGTAAATCACGCTCTATACCACCAATCCGGTGATCCCTGTCTATACTCTCTATTTACATGTGTTTTCTAAAATTACACCGCGTACCAAAATTATACCTTAGGTGCGAAATATTGTAGTTCTGTAGTTACTAGAGTGTGGGCATATTTGATACATAGGCATACTTGACCTGGGTACCTTCATAGAGTAATTATTACTCTATGGTACCTTACATTTATTCATATTTTTGTCGGAGCTTGTCGATGCCTTCTGCAAAGTGATTTGGATGCAAATATTTACAAGATATGTCAGGAAACTGAGGAGACCAGGGAGACTTGGTGGTGGATTGTAAATTTTTGACCACGTATGGCAAGTTGCTTTATGTTATTTAAGCACGCCTATGTCGTTGTTCGGAGAGGTACAGATCAGTTTCTTAAATGTACGTAACAATTATTTATCAGTAGCGGCAAAAAATTTAGAAACTACCTTAAACTGTATAAAAACCTCCAGGAAAATCTGATCCTTCACTAACTAGGGGAAATTTTTATAATATGGCATATTAGGATAAAATGGCACACCGCGATATTTATCATTTTAAAATATTTTTTACCATATGGGTACAATAAATTTTTTTTCGAAATTAACAATGTAGGGTAAAGTCGCCTAAATCGTACCACTGCGGTTGCAGGCAGTAAATTATAGTACATCTGTCAGCTATCATTGTCGTGTCTTTCAAATGACAGTCATTTGATAGAGTTGTTTTGGATGTGTTGCGGTTCGCTTAGTAGCAAATTAAGGGTGCAAGTGCAGTTCCTCGTAAGTGCAAACCCATCAAAGGCACTAAAATTAAAATTTTTTGGTTATGTTATTTTCTTGCCGAGTTCCGCAGCCCACGAGAAAGACCGGCCCGGGCGCGGAAATATCACGTGACCGTAGGAGGGTCACAAAAGAACGCCTCCCGGCCAGCTGTCATTATAAAACATGTGTGTTTTCAGTTTTGGTGTTTGTTTACGTCGATTTTCTTTTTAATTCGGGCACGAATCTTATGTGAATTTTATCAAAGTTATTAACATAACGCAGCCCACGAAAAAGACTGTCGTGATCTGCGTTAAAATAACTAATGGCTAATGAGTAAATTAAAAAGAAAATACCTATAAGATAAACAATGCCGCGAACGTGTAGTGTTGTTGGTTGTCGGTCCAACTATAAAACTGAAACTGAATATGTGTCAACTTTTAATTTGCCAGTGGATAAACAAATACATGAAATTTGGTTGCGAAAAACTCCTAATGGTTTAAGTATCTTAAGACGTCCACAAGTTTGCATCAAACATTTTCCTAACGAGCAGGTGATTTGGTTTGATAATTGTGTTGTAAATGGAGAGCTAAAAAATGTTAAAAGACAAAGACCCAAATTAACAGAAATGTATGTACCTACGATCGTTTAAAATGTTCAGAAATACCTAAGTAGACAACCTGTATCTACTGTTTGATTAGCTGATGTCGAGAGGCAACAAATGGAAACTGCAATACAAGAAAGCCTTGAAACACTTCAAGCTCATAAGAAATCAAAAGTTTTATCAAATATTGAGGACATTTCAAAATTTTATTGTTCTATCCAATACTAAAATAAACAAAAATTGGATTTTAAACCAAGAACATGATACAGTCTGCCTGTGCCTGATGACATACATTTTTGAACAACAATCCATCACTGTTAGCATCTCTAGTTGTTGAGGGAGATCTGTCATTTTTTGTAAATGTTAACAATGTGTCCATACCAAAAAACTAACTGCCAAAAAAAGTAGGAGTTTTATTTTTGGACAGCCCCGATACACTTGAAAGCTAATGCAGTTTACTGAAATGAAATTTGCAAACGGGAAAGAAGTGGTAAAAGATAAGATTGATCAAGTAATAGACATCCTTAGTGACATTTTCGATAGTGAGAGTGAAAAATGTGTTCATTTGTCATTTCTTATTGAACAATTAAGTCTCTTGAAAAGATCACCTGAGAATCGAAGATATTGTGGATACACTTTAATGTTGGCTACATCTTTGTTTATCCAGTCATCCAGTGCATACATATCAATTTACAAAACTAACGTAATAAGTCTTCTGCACCCTGGCAATTTTAAAAAACTGATTTGTAAAATATCATTAACAGATAGTAATCTCTCCGGTAGTGTGCAATATTTAAAAAGTAAGATACAGCTTTTAAAAGAACATGAGTTGGTAGGTAACTAACACATTGATGAAATATATATTAAACTTTGTGATAAGACAAAGAAAAATTTAAAAACTTAAAGCTTAGGTTTGTTATGTCCAATGTTAAAAGACTTGTACAGATTTGAAGTAACTAACGATATTATGTACCTAATATATGTACCTGAAGATATTAGAGTGCGAATTTTATATAATTTTTTATATTATAGATGCAGTTCTTTTATCCATAATAAACACATACATCAGCAAAATATTTTTTCAATTTTTGCCTATATGAGACTAAAAAATTTGGTCAATTTATTTAAATTGTGTAAAAACAGATAATATATTAAGCAATACAATAAGAATCCTGGAACTCCTAGGATCACGTGACCGCCGACTTGCTTATATCGCGCCATGGCCGGTCTTTATCGTTGGCTGCGGCCAAGTTCATTGGCGTTTCTAAAATAATTGTAATATAATTGTCAGTGGTCAGTGACATCAATCATCATGCTACATACGAGTATAAATAAAGACGTTTGTCCGCACCCCCTGTATAGGTTTTGTTAAAAATCGTTTCTTTTTAATCTCCGACGCTTATGAATTAATAAAGACAGAAGGTGCGTCTCTCTCCAAACATGGCTAGAGTATAATAGAGGACCGATATTTTCATCTTTTGATTTTGACCTAAGTAAATTTGAGTTTGAAGAGTTGGTCGCGTCTCTATTTCTTTAAAATATGTCATACATACACAATAAAAACGAAATTGAAGTAAGCGTTTTAAATCCGCAACGAACAACACTATCAAGTAGATTTTTTGATTCACTTTTTTACTGATTTTAGTGAAAAAATTGGGAGCAAAAACCAATTCGTTGGTTTTGCAATAAACGCTTTTGGCGGTGCTCGCACCAATAAAACGGACTAGAAGTTATGTACTTTTGAAATTTTTTGAACTTCATTTTTAAAAAATATATAAGAAATTTTCTAAAAAGTGTGCAATATTATACCAATCTACCCTAAGTAAATTACTAGTGATATATTTGAAAACATAATTCTATTCCCCAGCTCCCGATTTTTTTCCTAAATTAGCCGAGAATAGCAAACACATTAGAACTGTCCAAGTGGTGGACTGTTCGTTTATTAGTTCTCTTCGTTTAAATGCGAAAATCAAACAGAGAGCGTTTAACCAAGAAACGTCAAAAAATCATGCATTTTCATTGTTCTTTCTTTGTACCTCCGGAGCAGGGTTATAACCGGTTAACAAAACAATGAAAATGCATGAGTTTTTGACGTTTCATGGTTAAACACTCTCACCAGTATTTACTAAAGCATAACTTTAAGTCTAGGTTTTGGTTTAAGTTTAAGGTTTAGGTTTAAAATTTAAATGTGAATTGGTTTGAAAAAATTGATTTTTTGCCGAAACAGGCAGCAATTGATTTGGTATTTTTGCCTGTATGGACGATTTGTTCTTGAAATGGACTATTATAGACCGGAAAAATAAGAAAACATAGAAAACTGATTTTTCTACAACTGTCTAATATAGACTTCTACGTCACTTTATACCCCTAGTTCATGGGATTCCGAATAAAAATCGTCCTAAATTTTAAACTACCTACGGAGGTGGTTTGTCTCGTTGTAACTTGAAAACAATCAGGTTTTTGTTAATTTATTTGTTAAAAACTTAAATTCTGATCATATTTAGGAACGATATGACAAAATTTTATACGATTTTTAGCTTCAATTAACTATTAGAGCGAGTTTTTTAGGGCAATGTACACAAGGCTGGATAAACCGTTTAGTACTAAATTTTCATATCTCTTTTATATTTTAGCATGTATCTTTTAAACGATATTTGCCTTGACGAGGAAAGTAATAAAAACGATCTTCAGATTAATATCCAAATAAACTCACGCGCGATTTGTTTATTTGCAAATAATCTTTAAATTAGTGTCATAAAAAATGTTTTTATTTATTTATTTATTTATTTTAAACAGTTTTATTTAACTTGACGTCATATAAAAAATTTTGTTTGATCATAACTTTTTTCAAACTTTTCCAAATAGGCATTTGGTGATTACTATACAATTCAACATTTTTTTTATTAGAAAAATAAACAAAATGGCGGATCCAAATCCTAAACTCGGAACTTTACGATGTTTCAGGTCGCTGATTATTATTTTTAACTAAACTAAAAAAAATCAAAATGGCGTCGGTCCCTAATTATGATTTGTAACTTAAACTTAAAATAAATCAAAATGGCGGATACAAAATGGTGGATTTTTACATTTATGAACCGATTTGCATCAAACTCAGAACTTTGAGATCTTTTAGTTCGCTGATTATTATTTTTCACTTATACTAAAAATAAATCAAAATGGCGGATCCAAAATGGCGGACTTTTCCATTTATGGACCAATATACCAAAATATTTTGCTTTAAAAGTACATATTTTTTTGTAAAAAAAGTTAAAAAAAATGCATTGCTTTAAAAGTATAGGCCATTTTGTGCTAAAAACTATGTCTGCTGGCCTGATAAAGGCCGGTGTACCACCGCGGTGCTACTAAATCACTTGTAACAATGAGCAATAAAACAAAATCCTGCATTTTTGATCCGCCATTTTGATTTTTTTTAAACTTAAGTGAAAAATAATAATCAGCGACCTAAAACACCCCAAAGTTCCGAGTTTGATGTATATCGGCCCATAAATGGGAAAATTCGCCAATTTGTAACCGCCATTTTCATGTTTTTAAATTTGAGTCAAAAATTGTATTGAGTTACCTTAAGCGCCGCGACGTTTCAAGTTTGAGGCAAATCGGTTTATAAATAAAAAGGTGCGATATTGTTAGAAATCATACTCAGGAACCTGAAACACCTCAAAGTTCCGAGTTTGATGCATTTCGGTTCATATATGGGAAAAACCGCTATTTAGGTTCTGCCATTTTCATGTTTTTAAATTTGAGTCAAAAATTGTATTGAGTTACCTTAAGCGCCGCGACGTTTCAAGTTTGAGGCAAATCGGTTTATAAATAGGAAGGTGCAACACTGTGGCTCCGCCATTTTGATTTTTTTTTAGTTTAAGGTAAAAATAATAATCAGCGACCTAAAAGATCGCAAAGTTCCGACTTTGACGCAAATCGGTTCATAAATGGGAAAATCTGCCATTTTTTATCCGCCATTTTGATTTTTTTTTAAGTTGAGGTTAGAAATCATAATAAGCGACCTTAAACACCCTAAAGTTCCGAATTTGATGCATATTGGTTCAGAAATGTGAAAGTCCGCCATTTTTCATCCGTAATTTTTTTAGTTTAAGTTAAAAATAATAATCAGTGACCTAAAAGATCGCAAAGTTCCGAATTTGATGCATATGGGTTCATAAATGAAAAGATCCGCCATTTTGGATCCGCGAGTTTATTTATTTTTCTATTAAAGAAATGTTGAATTGTATACTAATCACCAAATACCTATTTGGAAAAGTTTCAAAAAAGTTATTATCAAACAAATAAAGAAATATTTTATATGAAGTCAAAAAATTATATTTAATTTTGATAAAACATTTAATACATATAAACTTAAAATACAACTTTTAGCCTAACCAGATTTCGTACAAATGATATTTGAAGTAAATATTCAACCGCATTAAAACATTAATTTGGCTTTTTCATGATACTGAAAACGCTTTCTATATAAATTTCTTGATCATCGAATTCATTTTCTTTCAGGCCTTTGTTGTCCTCTGTTTTTTTCAAGTAGGTAATTCCATCCATGTGTTTTTTATTTTGTAGGATTTTTTCTAATTTTTTCTAATTTCTAAAAAAACTATTAGCTTAAGGGGGGGGGGGTTCCCCCCTATATACGTCACTGGCTTTTTTAATCCATTTTGTGTTCAATTGAATCCAATATGGCGGAACGCTTGTAGCAGTCATTTTCCATTAATGGTTTTAATACGCTCTAGCAATACAGATATATTTAAGATGTACGTGCACCAAGATGACAGCAGATGACAATCCCAGTACTTAGTCCAGCAAGTGTCAGTCAAGTCACTTTTACGTCATTTTAATAAATTTTAAAATTTATTTTTCAGTTTCATTTTATTTGTGCAAGTTATATAATAAAAATTACAAAATATGAACACATTTTCCGACAATGTCAAGTTTGGGAAGTAAGTGTAAATTGAAAAATGTAAGTAATTCACTTAAATATCGCGGCATTTTCACTTAAACCTCGTTCCCTACAAACTTAAACCTATAGTTTAAACCATTTCTTTTCCATTTTTTCCATTTTTTTACGAGATCCTTGCAGATTCTTATTTAAACCGGTTTTTTCCAATGCGATATAGCCTATGTAGTTATAATTAGTCCAAAATTCCATTAACTTTTATTAAGTTTAAAAGAAATTCAGTTAAAATGTTTCACACGTGCAACACCTATTGTGAACTATCTTTATCCCGGCTATGACCTACACCACCGATTTCGACATAATTTTGGGATCTGTGTGTACATTAAAAATGACCTTTCATGTCATCGAGAGGAGAAGCTAGAACCACGGATCACCTAACAAACAGATAAATAAGCCGGCTGGCGGTCTTTGATCTCGGAGAATTCAACGATGGCTGAGCATTGGGAATCAAACTCAGAGCCGGACTAAAAAAAAATTATCATAAAATATGAATGTTTCAGATTGTTGATGCGAAAAAATATTTTTACTGCCAGAAACAATAAAAACATTAAAATAGTTTTGTACTGCTAAAAATGGGAGCTAAAATTAATTTTAGAGTCTCGGCCGCGTAAAAAAATTATATGTTGTTCTCTGTAGGGGACTATGGAAATAATGTGTTTTATTGAATGAGAGATAGGGGAAGCACAAAAAGAGGTCGTCTTCTTCGTCCAGAATACGTTAGCATGTTGTCGTTTCCAGCATACAGCCAAACACAAAAATAAAAAAATTGATTGCTTTTTTTGTTTTATTGGAATAACATTTATTAAGTTTCAAGACGAGTAAATTTGTGAGTTTTAAATATACGAAGTTTGACATTGTAGAGTAATTTCTTAATTTACTGGAATCAGATTATTTATTAGTTTTTTCGAAAAATTGAAAGTTTAAGGAGATACAGGCTGACCAAATAATCTTTACAATTAGCACAAAATTGCTTCACGGTAAATTATTATTTTAAAATTTAGTAAAATCTAGTATTAAAAAAATATAGTTGTTTTACATATATTCTTAAAAGTGTAAATAGTAGCATAATAAAAAATTATAACAAAACATATTTGTGTCAAAAACTCTTGACCAAATATTATATAATAGTTTATTATACAGGGTGTAATTTAAATGATGCATGAAACTTTAGAGGGCTGTGGAAATGGTCAAAACAAAGATTTTTTTTTGCATTACATTTTCTTAGACGTCTTTCTTTATACAGGGTGTTAAACTTAGTATTTTTTTTTTCGATTTTTTGTTTGTTTCTTAAAAATTATAACAGACCATTAAAATTTTGTGGAATTATGCATTACCAAAACGGTAATAATTAAGTTTTTTTTAAATAATTTGCTTGCCAAAATGTTAAATTTTGATAGGAGGGATCTTTTTTAAATCGAAGCAACCTACAATTTTAGATATATGTTTTTTATTTTCAAAATATTCACAGCGTTTTGAGATATAATGCATTAAAATAAAATCAGTAAGGAATAAGGGATCATATAAATCTTATATGATGTTCTAAAGCTTACGTCAAAATTAGACATTTTCTAAAGAATGTTGGAACTTTAACCTAAAAATTTTTGAGGTGCATAAAAACATCAAATTTTTGTATTATTTATATTGTAATACCTACTAAACTTAAACAAACTCTTGTGATAGTATTTTTAAAAAACCGAAAAAAAAGTCCCTTTGATTTCAAGTGGTGTTTTACACTTTAGCAGTAAAATTCATATTAGTTGCAGTTTTAAGCTTAAAAACACACATTATGAAATGAACCAAAAATATTAAAAATGTGTTGGTGTTTTTGAATACCTAATAAACAAAAATGAAAAATTAACGTTTGCCAGACATACCATTTTTTTAAGCGTTAACATTTTCGTTGGTGCACTCTTTTGTTTTAATATTTTAAATTGAGAGATGGGACAATTCGCCACAGCCAATTTGCCGCGGGCCGATTCGCCGCGGGGACAATTAACCGCTAGATTTTTTGTTTCATGCCAGTGGCAATTGTTTAAACAGTTTTATTTAGCTTGCCTTCATATAATATATTTGTTTGTTTGATTTTCGCTTTTTTAAAACTTTTCCAACAACTTTGCAGTGATTAAGGTCACTGCAAGGATATGCATCAAATTCGGAAACTTTAAGGTGTTTCAAGTCGGTTCCCATTTTGACTTTTTTTAGGTTAAAAATTAAAAATAATTTAAAATTTAATAAAGTTTCTAGTTTGATGTATATCGGTTCATAAATAGCAAAAATCGCCATTCTACATTCGCCATTTTATTTATTTTTCCAATTAAAAAAATGCTGGATTGTATAGTTACCACCAAATACCTAGTTTAAAAGTTTAAAAACTTTATTTTTATAAAAAATATTATATGAAGTCAAGGTAAATAAAACAATGTTAATATCATGAAACAAAAATCTCGCGACGAATTGTTCCCGCGGCAAATTGTCCCCGCGACAATTCGATTGGCGGCGAATTGTCCCCGTGGCAAAATGGCCTGCGGCCGATCAGCCGCGGTGAATCGGCTGCGGCGAATTGTCCCCTACCCTTTTAATTTGTGAACCTGTGCTTAATTTAAGGATCAAAATACCAATCTACAAATTTCCCTTTTCTACAACTAAGCTTACGCCGCTGTATTATACAAAACACTAAAAACTTTCTAAACAAAGCATAGTTTATATGTTGTTTTTTAGGATCTAATGAAGGCGCATTTTCAAATTTGAGATTAATATAACAAATCCTGCAAAAGCATAAAAAAAATAAAAAAACAAATTCAAAGGGGTTGCAGATCTGTATATCCTTAAGAACTCTTTGTACTTAAATCATTTACAGATTCATCTCATAAGACATTTAATTATTGAACACCCTGTATAGGATATGGAAAAAGTTTTTAAAACATCGAAAGATAAAAGAATGTATAAGCTTACCTTATAGGATCCTGCGGAAATCGAAAATAACTTCGATTAAGGGTATACCGTCGCGTGAATTTACAGTCCCTTACGGCACAAACCGTTTCCATTATTTAAAATCAATCATCACATATATCAAACACAAAAATCACATCTACACACCACTAATGCTCAACACGTACTAAAAGTTTACAAAATATTAAAATACAGAATGCGCCCCTGGAGTGGTTGACCCCAACATGGCAGGCTGCGTGAAAGATGCGCGTAGTACCCCCCACCACCTGAGTTCCCTATCTGTTTGTTAAGGTGATCCGTGCTAGAACCAGCGAACCTCGATATCATATGGCTGAAATTCACCTCAAAGTCATCGACCAAGTTCATTTGCTGCCTCTACCGACCGCCAAGTAACACCGAGTATCAAAACATTTTTGCGACATTATCCGAAAACTGTGATAGTATACAGTCTAACTATCCACATGCGGAAATTGTTTTTTTAGGCGATTTCAACGTCCACAATATACCCTGGCTAAAACACCACAACAAAACAGATAATGAAGGCAGGGAAGCAGAAGCTTTTGCCATAAGTTGTGGTCTAACGCAGCTTGTCGATGAACCTACCCGTATCTCAGAAAGGGGTGAATTTGCAGCGCTTTTAGACTTGTTCCTAACTACAAATCCTGACTTGTACACAATTCAAGTAGATCCCCCACTTGGTTCATCCGATCATAAACTTATAAGAACAATGCGAAATTTTCATACCGCCAAGCCAACAATCACTTCCTCGTAAAATGTGGCACTATAAATCGGCAAAATGGAATGACCTTAAACAGTTTTACTTGGATTTTCCATGGCAAGAGGTTTGCTTTAAAACAGCTGATCCCACTATTTGATGTAATGAAATAACAAAAATAATCTTATCTGGAATGGATGCATATATCCCACATACAATAAAACGCAGAGCTAATGCAAAACCTTGGTTCAACGGCCAGTGTCAAACGGCTGTACAGAAAAAACACAGAGCATCTAACCTTTGGACACGACAACAAACCGCTCAAAACCACACAGAATTTTTAGAAGCCAGAAATAGTTGCAAAATTACTATTGACGCCGCCAAAGAAACATACAATCAAAGAATAAAAAACAGATTGCTGAATTGTCCAAGTAATTCTAGGTCTTTTTGGTCTCTTGCAAAAGCCGTTGGATCAAACTTCACCAAGTCATCCATACCACCACTTACAGATAAAAATACTCACTTAGCCACAACATCAGAGGAAAAAGCCAATATGCTGGCCAAAATCTTTTCCTCCAGCTCAAACCTAACAGTGCCAAATGGAAAAACTCCTACGTTCATTGAAAGGGTTTCCCACAGTATGCCAGAGGTACTCTTTTGTCACAGAGAAATACGAAAATCCCTTAAAAAGTTGGATACAAACACAGCAATGGGTCCAGATGGCGTTCCCGCGATAGTACTCAAAAATTGTGCTAGCGATCTCACCCCAACTTTCGCAAAATTATTCAATTTATCTTATAGGCAAGGAGTATATCCATCATCGTGGAAGTCTGCCGCAGTACAACCCATTCCAAAGAAAGGAAGAAAGACAGATCCGTTAAACTATAGACCAATTGCTCTACTTCCGGTGATATCAAAAGTAATGGAAAGAGTTGTGAACATTCACCTAACCAAGTACTTGGAAAAGTACAAAATTATCAACGACAAGCAATACGGATTTCGAAAATATAGGTCAACTGGCGATTTACTTACATACGTCACTCACATATGGCAAAAAGCGATTGAGTTGCGAGGTGAAACAAGAACAATTGCCTTAGATATATCTAAAGCATTCGATAAAGTCTGGCATGAAAATCTGCGCAACAAGCTCAAAGCAACAGGATTGTCGCCGAGACTTTGCACTTGGTTTGAAAGTTACCTTAAGGATAGATCTATTTATGTTGCACTGGATGGCCGGAACTCCAACTCTTAACAAATAAATGCTGGTGTGCCACAGGGAGCAATCCTTTCGCCAACACCTCATAGATAAAACAGTAAATCTATTTTATTGCTTTGCAGATGATGGCAATGTAGTCTCCTCAGTCATACCACCCACATGTCTCTCCGCACGTGAATTCCATTACCTTAGACTAACTGAAATATCACAGATAAATAACGACTTGGAGATAATAGAGGACTGGGGCAATGAAAACCTTGTACAGTTCAACGCGCAGAATACCCAAGCAGCCCTGTTTTCAAAAAAGACCAGCACCGGTGAGCCAAACATCATGCTATCTGGAAGTGATGTCGCATTGCAGAGCCAGTTGAACATCTTAGGAGTCACTGCAGAGACCAACATGTCTTGGCACAGTCACGTGGCAGATATAGCTAAAAGGGCGTCCCAAAAGCTTGGGGTGCTATTTCGTACAAGACATCTGTATACACCAAGCCAACTGCTGACACTCTACAAAGCCCAGATTCGACCAACTATGGGGTACTGCTCACATATATGGAGTGCGGCACCCAAACATAACTTAATGCTTTTGAATACCGTGCAAAAACGAGCTATCAAGCTGATCAATGACCCCGCACTTACCCGTAGCTTGGATAGTCTCATCATCGAAGAACTGTGGGCGATTTATCTCTCTTCTACAGGTATTATCACGGAAAATGCTCTGAAGAGTTGGCACGTATGATCCCCCCGGGAGTAGCACCTACTAGGCGAACACGTCAAACAGACGGTAACCATCAATTTATTGTCAAAATAGAGGCACCAAGACGCTCATTATATCAGAATTCATATCTCTGGAGAACAGCATCGCTGTGGAATAAACTCCCTGCGACAGTTTTCCCTGCGACGAACCAACACACACCAACATTTCCGCGCACTTGCCGCTTCTCGAGCGTGATAGGGATCTCCTTGCGAGTGCGCATACCCGTAAAAAAAAAACAAAAGATAAACGAAAAGTTAAACTTAAATCTAAACTTTAAACTTAAACCTTAAACCATCTTAGTAAATACCGCTGTCTCTGTTTAATTCTCACATTTAAACGAAGAGAACTAATAACCGAACGGTCCACCGCTTGGACAGAACTATTGCTGCTCTCGGGTATTACCTGAGACACAAAGTTTGGAAATACCATGGTGGTACCGAACCGAACCCAGGGAGTGGACCTCGGGGCCCGGTTATCCCCCTCCCCCCCCGCCCCTTCAAGCCCAAGGATTTTTTAGATATTTTTATGAAAAAAATAATAAAATAGCCGAACAAACTACGGCATTATGTGGTCTCTACTAAAGAAGGGTAAAAATTGGCAGGAGTTGATCTTGTGGCATACGCAGCTATTTAAATAAGCAGCTATTTACTGATTTCTCACAATTTTTTATTCTCTCTCTTTAGATTGTCTGCAATAATATTACAAATTTTCAGAACATTACTTTATTACATATTTAAAAAAAAGCTTGCATGTTTACCCCCTCCCTCATTTTAGGCAATATTTGAACCTGTATATAAAAAAAAAATCGACTTTAGCGAGTGAACCCTATACCTCCGTAGCGAGCTATTAGACTAACTTTTGTAGGTACCTACCTGTAAAATAAATAAGGTTCATTAGTAAAATAATGATGACGATAATATGATTGTATGGCTCAAAAAAAAAATATATAATTTTCCATTTTCTTATTTCTCTGTAAAATGACCTATTCCTATTTCTCTGTAAAATCGGAAATGAAAAAATAGAAAGAGAGACATTTGATTATTATTCGATACTAATGATCTAAAAATGAAACTTCATTATTTCCTAATTTACCTGGAAATAAGATTTCTGGAAAGGTTTGCCAATTCTTTCTCTCATTTATTAACTGGCACGTATTCTGACACTAGGGTACATAAAATTTTATGCGTATTTTTTTACATCAATCAGCTCTAGCGGGTGATTTTCAGAAAAGGAAAACTGCTTATAAAATTATTATTACCCATACCATTTTCACAGGTGATCCGTGCCATTTTATTGTTGTTTTTCATAAGGATGTTGTGAACACACTTTATAAAATGGGTCTTATAGAAAAAGAGGAAACATATAAAATTAATTGGTAAACGAAGACAAGGATGAATTTGAAAAAGTTATATTAATAACGTTTATTAAGTACCTATCATTGTTATATGGATATTGTTATGAAACCACAAGTTTTATAAATTGTTGTTCACAACAAGTTATTACAACTTTTTTAACGTACTTTGGCGTTTGTGGGTCAAAATTATGGAGTTGGAGAATTTGAGTTGGAGAGGATTTTCTTCGATAAAGCTGTAGTAAATTACAGTTTTCTTTGTATTTTCAGATTGTTATACTTACTTAAAACTTATCTCCACATTTTACAATCATTTTAATTAAATACGTCGAAAATAATTTTGTTCTTTTTATACCCGAAAAATCATTTGGGGACGGCTCTATAAATACTAAAATTAAATAAATTTAACAATCTATATTTTAAGCTCTAATTAGAATCAGTAAGTATTATAAATTCCCACATGGTTTACGTTAAATTTTAAGTAAACGTTAATTTTACTTGATAAAAAAGTTGTCCGACCAGACACTCATCATTTGGGGAACAGATACATAAAATATTAAAATGTTTTTTATTAAAAGTGTTGCTGTATTAGGTATTTCCATCGCAACTTCGAACAGGTTGTCAACGCTGAGTTTATTGTTGGTATTAAATATTAAATTAAAGCGGTAAGAAACTTTTATTTTCAGACGTAAGTAGCGTACATCAGTTCAGCATCATTTCGGAAATGCTGTTGTAAAATTTGTTTAGTTTAAACTATATATTTTTGTCATTGTTATAATAGAAAATCAATTCGTCTATAACACAACCTCCTAAATATTTTGTTTTGCATTATAGCAAAAAAAATCATAGTCACTTTGGGAACGGTCATTTCGGGAACGTTCTCGGATATGATGAACGTAAATAAACTTTATTTTATTACAAATAGTTATTTAATTTTACTTGTTAATTTGTTATAAATATAGAAATTCAATTTTGACATATATCTATCAACTTCGGATCAACTTCAAAAAAAATATGTTAATTAATAAAAATATAAAAATTTTTTCGAATTTTGAAATTTTTTAAAATATTAGTAATATATTGTTCATTCATTTCCTAATTTTTATTTTTTTTTTATTTTAAGTGTAAGATTTTTGAAATTTTTTATTTTTAATTTTAATTTTTGAAAATTGATTTTTTCTTAAAACTTATTTGAATTTATATTATAATATTTATAGTGTTTTTGAAGTTACAAATAATAAATCCAAATGTTGTTTTAAAAGGTGCATGATATACTATTGTTAGCACCTATTATTTAAAGACAAAATTGCTTATTGGGCGTTATGCCCCTGGTGCTCGTTATGCCCCGGTTTCCCCAAGCATTAAAAGTTTCAATTTGTAGAAGTTAAAGCAGGGAAAAAAGTTGACCTGATGAGGATATTTGGACTCTGGATTCGGTTTCGGTATGATTGATTGCATATAGTAAGGTTGGCCACGTCCCGTCCGCGTCCCTGCAAACAAAGTTTCGATTTGTTGTGGAGCTGTATTATAATAGACGTAGTTATTTTTGGAGCTTAACTTTACTAACTACCTGATTTTGTACGTAGGTTTTTGATTTACCTACGTATGTACAGTCGCCCGCTTTTTTAAGGTCATCTTATTTTTCTAAAATTTGTAGAATACAAAGAAACATTGCATTGTTTGGCAACACCGCATGGTTTAAAATAAGTATCATGTTTTAATAAACGATTTACGGTAGCAGTTTTTAAAATCCGCTAAAATATCTGCCTTTCCAGACGAGTTTAATAAATTTTTATAGGGCATTAATAAAGTGGGCGACTGTACATTATTAGGTCGTTAGTAAAGTTAAACTTTAACACCAGTATTTACTAAAGGGTCTACAGTGCTAAGTGCCACAATCCTAGGTTTAAAAGTCTACATTTTGGTTGAAGGTTTCACTTATTTTTCCCGTGAATGCAATAGTTTTCAATATTTATATAAATTGTTCATAAATACCTTGCGATATGGGTCATCTTTTTCCGTTGTAACAAAGACATTATTTTCACACAAACGTCACTAGGAAATGTCGAATAAAACGGTGTAAGTCAGTGTCAGCTGTTCGCTATATTTTGCATGTTAATTTTTAGCAAAATATATGATATGTGATATAGGTTAAAATGCACTTGTTTAATATTTTATAAAGCTTTAATATTTTTTTTTATATGGTGATTTTAACATAGATTTTTTTTAAAGAAATTTAACTACTTTTACACAAAAAAGTAATTAAGACCCTAACATTTATTAAAAATGAGTTTAAAAATTCTACATTTTATAATATTTCTGTTTAAGTTATTTAACCTGGCTCATAATATACAATATGTCCCAAATGTCTGGAATCACCTTTTTTTTTAAACTTGGAGATAAAATCATGGACTCGTCAATTTTTAAATAGGAAGAGGAGTCACCTAAAAATACTATATTGTACAGAGTGTCCTCAATAAGACATATGTATGCATATTTTATTACTTATTTTACCATTTTCTAAAAAAAGGAATTTAATGTAAAGGCTTTTTGGATAAAAGTTGTTTATTTTTTGCTTGCATTTTGCTATTTTCTATATACAAAATTAGGTTTTGTATTAAAGATCAAAAAAAATTAGATAAGGGCAAAATTTATGTTAAAATAAGACCTGTTAATATTATTCTGTGGACACGCTCCACACATGTGTAATTGTTTTGCTTTCTAACATTGTTTTATTAATATTAACTTTAAACAACAAGTAAAATTAAAGAAAGAAAAATTATAAAAAAGTTTCTCTTTGGCCAGGACTCGAACCCGGAACCTCTTGCTCTGTACGTAAACGCTCTTTCATTAAGCTACCAAGGATCATACATAAATTTTCCGAAACTTCCACCTATGCATGTGTGTGGTGTCTCAATACAAGAACGATAAATTCTCAGGGTATTAACTCGACCAAGCCAATCAACTGATTTCTATAATTCTTCTTTCTCACTGTCAAGATGTAAGAGTTAATATTATTAAAACATACAAAAAAACGACCATTTCACGAATTTTGACCGTTTATATCTCAAAAACTTTACTTTACTTACATTTTTTTTGTTACATACTTCACTATAACATACTAAAATTATAGCCAGTTCAACCGAGACAAAAATTCCCCGTAAGGCCTGTGTAAACTAGTGCGTGGTCCTTTGATAATCCACTTAACCCTTTCCAAAACAAAGATCTGTCAAAATGATATTTTTGAAAAATTTTCGGGCACCTTTCCTAAGTTAAAAATACGAAAACGGCAAGTTTGTAAAAGTTTTGGTTCAAAATTTGACTTTCGAAGATTTACCCTCTCCCCACTCCTTTTAACTAAAGTAACTGTAACCGCTACAATAATTCACTTATCTTTTTAGAGGCCTAAAAAGTTGTTTATATCAATCTGATTAAAATCCTTTATTTTAAAATTTTTTCGAACGAAGCATTTCCTAATTTTTACGCGTCCGCCATCTTTAAATTTAATGAGTTAATCAAATTTATGTTAAAGAACTATCAATCAAATTTTTAGTCAATTAAACACTTTTTATTTAATAAAAATTCGTTAATAAACAAACAAGTTTTATATTTAAGATGTATAGTTTAATTTCTTTTACTTAGGTCGTATGTAGGCACTTTATTTTTCATATTAAAAATCTCAGAAAGGCGCAAGAAAGCGCAGCCATTTTTTTTTCATTTTGTTAAGAAACATTCAATTAACAAAAAAGTGATAATACAAATTGTGAAAGGCTTTCGCGACCATCGTCCAATGGTGGGTGTGCTTTCGGGCTGTTCGGCCGTCGTCGTTGGAAATTCGTTCTCGACGTTTCGCCATCTCGAGCGGATGGCATCTTCAGGAGATGTTGACTGTTTGTCGGCTTCTCGAAGACTGGTGGTTAGTCTGTCGCGGGCGCAGGTTATATACGCTATGGTGGGCGGGGCGTATATCAGAGCTGGTCGGTGATTGGTCACATTCCCTTGATTCAATTTTGTTATTGTAAGCGAGCCGTTTAGTGTTTTTAAGAACCGGTACCCATGTTCTGTTAATTTTAAGAGTTTCTTCAGATCTGTTGAAGTTCTGCTGGTGTTTATGAATTTCGATTGCTTCTCTATAGAGTCTTGGATAGTATGAAGAGGAGGCGTACAGAACTTGTGTGTTTTCGAATTTTATTCGGTGGTCTTCATTGTTTAGTGTGTGGTCTGCAACTGCGGATTTTTCCGTATGTCCGAGTCGACAGTTGGCTTTGTGTTCTTTGATTCTTGTGTTTACGGACCGTTTGGTTGTTCCGATGTAGACACTTCCACAGGTACAGGGAATGCGGTATACCCCCGAAGAACTTAGTGGGTTCTTTATATCCTTCGCAGATCTGAGGTGGTTCTCGATCTTCTTAGATGGCTTGAAGATCGTTTTTATGTTGTGTTTTCCCAGAATACGTCCGATCCTATCTGTCACTCTGGGGATGTAGGGCAGAAAGGCTCTTGAAGTAACTTCGCGGCTGCTCAGTCCACCGGTACTGTTACTTCTAGTGCTCGGCTTTGGTCGTATACATTTATCTATGTCGCTTTGAGTGTATCCATTTGCTACGAGGGCGTTTTTAAGATGGTTTAATTCTTTGTCTAGATGTTCTGGTTCGCAGATTCTTTTCGCCCTCTCTACCAATGTCCTTATTACCCCTTTTCGTTGGCACGGGTGGTGGTTAGATGTGTTGTTTAGGTAGCGGTCTGTGTGAGTAGGTTTTCTGTATACGGTATGTCCTAGTCGTCCCTCTTTTCTCGTTACTAGTACGTCAAGGAATGCTAATTCTCTGTTGTTCTCTGTTTCCATTGTAAATTATATACTGGGGTGTATGCTGTTAATGTGGTTGAGAAATTCATTAAGGCTGTCTCTACCATAAGGCCAAACGACAAAAGTGTCATCTAAATATCGAAACCAGACTTTGGGTTTATGAGGGGCATTATTCAACGCCTTCTCTTCTAGTTTCTCCATGAAAAAGTTCGCAATCACTGGCGATAAAGGGCTACCCATTGATACTCCATCGATCTGTTCATAAATTTGTTCATTGAAGGTGAAATATGATGTCGTTAGGCAGATTTTAAACAGGTCGGTGATGTCCTTCGGAAAAATGTGTTCCACTTCCCTCATTGCCTCGGCCAAAGGTACCTTCGTGAACAAAGACACAACATCAAAGCTAACTAATATGACTTTCTCGTCCATGGCGATGTTTTTGATCTTCTCAATAAAGTGGGTGGAGTCTCTTACATACGAATCCGTTAGTCCGATGTGGGGTTGCAAGAGGGAAGCAAGATGTTTCGCAAGTTTGTATGTTGGTGAGCCTATAGTACTGACAATGGGACGAAGAGGCACATCGTTTTTGTGGATTTTTGGTAGTCCATACAATCTTGGAGTCAGGGCTTCACTTTGGCATAGCATCTTCTTGACTGGGTCCTCCAATGAAGAAATCTTAATTAAGTGATTCACTTTTTTAATTGCGGGTTGTGTAGGATCTCTTTTTAGCTTCTTGTATGTTGAGGGTTCTAAAAGATCGACCATCTTTCTGTTGTAGTCATCCCTGTTCAATACTACAGTGGCGTTTCCTTTGTCGGCAGGCAGTATCAGAATGTTTTCGTCCTTGTTGAGATCCTTAATGGCTTTTTCTTCCATCCTTGTAATGTTGCGTTTTGGTGGTTTGGCGTTTCGCAAAATCTGTGAACACTCCGTGCGTATTTCTTCTGCCTGATCTTCGGGCAACTTTCTAATAGCAGATTCTAAGTTGGCAATTATTTCCTCCTTGGGTACCTCCCTAGGTGCAACAGCAAAGTTCCCCCCCTTAGAGAGTACTGAGACTTCATTTTGAGAAAGCGGGCGGTCCGATAGGTTGATGACAGTTTTTGTAGAATCAAGGATGGGCTGCTGGTTATCCCGTTTATTGTTGTCGTCAGTTAGTCTCTGGTATTTGGTTTTCTGCCTCTCCGTACTTCTGTGGTGTTCGTTTTCCATGGATCTGTAGGAAATAGCATCAATTTTGTCCCAGTCTGATTTGTGCATGGTGTTGGCTAGGTGATAGAAAATTGAGAGTAGTTCCTTGTCTGTGCGTGCGAGTTGCGATCTAGTTGAATGGATCCGTTCTCTTAAAAGGGCATCTTCAGTTCTTCTATAGATTCTGTAGGCTTGAGGTGTTTTCATGGTATGCTTAAATCTCAGGAATTTCGGCGTGACCTTCTCATCGCGACAGCGTAATAAGAAAGTCAACGAAGACAGTAGTTGCGCTTTCTTCTTGCGTAGTGCGACCAAGCGTAGATGAAGAATGGAAACTTCCTCCCCGTAGAGGCGTCGTACAAATTGTGAAAGGCTTTCGCGGCCATCGTCCAATGGTGGGTGTGCTTTCGGGCTGTTCGGCCGTCGTCGTTGGAAATTTGTTCTCGACGTTTCGCCATCTCGAGCGGATGGCATCTTCAGGAGATGTTGACTGTTTGTCGGATTCTCGAAGACTGGTGGTTAGTCTGTCGCGGGCGCAGGTTATATACGCTATGGTGGGCGGGGCGTATATCAGAGCTGGTCGGTGATTGGTCACATTCCCTTGATTCAATTTTGTTATTGTAAGCGAGCCGTTTAGTGTTTTTAAGAACCGGTACCCATGTTCTGTTAATTTTAAGAGTTTCTTCAGATCTGTTGAAGTTCTGCTGGTGTTTATGAATTTCGATTGCTTCTCTATAGAGTCTTGGATAGTATGAAGAGGAGGCGTACAGAACTTGTGTGTCTTCGAATTTTATTCGGTGGTCTTCATTGTTTAGTGTGTGGTCTGCAACTGCGGATTTTTCCGTATGTCCGAGTCGACAGTTGGCTTTGTGTTCTTTGATTCTTGTGTTTACGGACCGTTTGGTTGTTCCGATGTAGACACTTCCACAGGTACAGGGAATGCGGTATACCCCCGAAGAACTTAGTGGGTTCCTTATATCCTTCGCAGATCTGAGGTGGTTCTCGATCTTCTTAGATGGCTTGAAGATCGTTTTTATGTTGTGTTTTCCCAGAATACGTCCGATCCTATCTGTCACTCTGGGGATGTAGGGCAGAAAGGCTCTTGAAGTAACTTCGCGGCTGCTCAGTTTTCTCATATTTCACCTTCAATGAACAAATTTATGAACAGATCGATGGAGTATCAATGGGTAGCCCTTTATCGCCAGTGATTGCGAACTTTTTCATGGAGAAACTAGAAGAGAAGGCGTTGAATAATGCCCCTCATAAACCCAAAGTCTGGTTTCGATATGTAGATGACACTTTTGTCGTTTGGCCTTATGGTAGAGACAGCCTTAATGAATTTCTCAACCACATTAACAGCATACACCCCAGTATACAATTTACAATGGAAACAGAGAACAACAGAGAATTAGCATTCCTTGACGTACTAGTAACGAGAAAAGAGGGACGACTAGGACATACCGTATACAGAAAACCTACTCACACAGACCGCTACCTAAACAACACATCTAACCACCACCCGTGCCAACGAAAAGGGGTAATAAGGACATTGGTAGAGAGGGCGAAAAGAATCTGCGAACCAGAACATCTAGACAAAGAATTAAACCATCTTAAAAACGCTCTCGTAGCAAATGGATACACTCAAAGCGACATAGATAAATGTATACGACCAAAGCCGAGCACTAGAAGTAACAGTACCGGTGGACTGAGCAGCCGCGAAGTTACTTCAAGAGCCTTTCTGCCCTACATCCCCAGAGTGACAGATAGGATCGGACGTATTCTGGGAAAACACAACATAAAAACGATCTTCAAGCCATCTAAGAAGATCGAGAACCACCTCAGATCTGCGAAGGATATAAGGAACCCACTAAGTTCTTCGGGGGTATACCGCATTCCCTGTACCTGTGGAAGTGTCTACATCGGAACAACCAAACGGTCCGTAAACACAAGAATCAAAGAACACAAAGCCAACTGTCGACTCGGACATACGGAAAAATCCGCAGTTGCAGACCACACACTAAACAATGAAGACCACCGAATAAAATTCGAAGACACACAAGTTCTGTACGCCTCCTCTTCATACTATCCAAGACTCTATAGAGAAGCAATCGAAATTCATAAACACCAGCAGAACTTCAACAGATCTGAAGAAACTCTTAAAATTAACAGAACATGGGTACCGGTTCTTAAAAACACTAAACGGCTCGCTTACAATAACAAAATTGAATCAAGGGAATGTGACCAATCACCGACCAGCTCTGATATACGCCCCGCCCACCATAGCGTATATAACCTGCGCCCGCGACAGACTAACCACCAGTCTTCGAGAAGCCGACAAACAGTCAACATCTCCTGAAGATGCCATCCGCTCGAGATGGCGAAACGTCGAGAATGAATTTCCAACGACGACGGCCGAACAGCCCGAAAGCACACCCACCATTGGACGATGGCCGCGAAAGCCTTTCACAATTTGTACGACGCCTCTACGGGGAGGAAGTTTCCACTCTTCATCTACGCTTGGTCGCACTACGCAAGAAGAAAGCGCAACTACTGTCTTCGCTGACTTTCTTATTACGCTGTCGCGATGAGAAGGTCACGCCGAAATTCCTGAGATTTAAGCATACCATGAAAACACCTCAAGCCTACAGAAGCTATAGAAGAACTGAAGATGCCCTTTTAAGAGAACGGATCCATTCAACTAGATCGCAACTCGCACGCACAGACAAGGAACTACTCTCAATTTTCTATCACCTAGCCAACACCATGCACAAATCAGACTGGGACAAAATTGATGCTATTTCCTACAGATCCATGGAAAACGAACACCACAGAAGTACGGAGAGGCAGAAAACCAAATACCAGAGACTAACTGACGACAACAATAAACGGGATAACCAGCAGCCCATCCTTGATTCTACAAAAACTGTCATCAACCTATCGGACCGCCCGCTTTCTCAAAATGAAGTCTCAGTACTCTCTAAGGGGGGGGAACTTTGCTGTTGCACCTAGGGAGGTTCCCAAGGAGGAAATAATTGCCAATTTAGAATCTGCCATTAGAAAGTTGCCCGAAGATCAGGCAGAAGAAATACGCACGGAGTGTTCACAGATTTTGCAAAAAGCCAAACCACCAAAACGCAACATTACAAGGATGGAAGAAAAAGTCATTAAGGATCTCAACAAGGACGAAAACATTCTGATACTGCCTGCCGACAAAGGAAACGCCACTGTAGTATTGAACAGGGATGACTACAACAAAAAGATGGTCGATCTTTTAGAACCCTCAACATACAAGAAGCAAAAAAAAAGAGATCCTACACAACCCGCAATTAAAAAAGTGAATCACTTGATTAAGATTTCTTCATTGGAGGACCCAGTCAAAAAGATGCTATGCCAAAGTGAAGCCCTGACTCCGAGATTGTATGGACTACCAAAAATCCACAAAAACGATGTGCCTCTTCATCCCATTGTCAGTACTATAGGCTCACCAACATACAAACTAGCTAAACATCTTGCTTCCCTCTTGCAACCCCACATCGGACTAACGGATTCGTATGTAAGAGACTCCACCCACTTTATTGAGAAGATCAAAAACATCGATATGGACGAGAAAGACATCTTAGTTAGCTTTGATGTTGTGTCTTTGTTCACGAAGGTACCTTTGGCCGAGGCAATGAGGGAAGTGGAACACATTTTTCCGAAGGACATCACCGACCTGTTTAAAATCTGCCTAACGACATCATATTTCACCTTCAATGAACAAATTTATGAACAGATCGATGGAGTATCAATGGGTAGCCCTTTATTGCCAGTGATTGCGAACTTTTTCATGGAGAAACTAGAAGAGAAGGCGTTGAATAATGCCCCTCATAAACCCAAAGTCTGGTTTCGATATGTAGATGACACTTTTGTCGTTTGGCCTTATGGTAGAGACAGCCTTAATGAATTTCTCAACCACATTAACAGCATACACCCCAGTATACAATTTACAATGGAAACAGAGAACAACAGAGAATTAGCATTCCTTGACGTACTAGTAACGAGAAAAGAGGGACGACTAGGACATACCGTATACAGAAAACCTACTCACACAGACCGCTACCTAAACAACACATCTAACCACCACCCGTGCCAACGAAAAGGGGTAATAAGGACATTGGTAGAGAGGGCGAAAAGAATCTGCGAACCAGAACATCTAGACAAAGAATTAAACCATCTTAAAAACGCCCTCGTAGCAAATGGATACACTCAAAGCGACATAGATAAATGTATACGACCAAAGCTGAGCACTAGAAGTAACAGTACCGGTGGACTGAGCAGCCGCGAAGTTACTTCAAGAGCCTTTCTGCCCTACATCCCCAGAGTGACAGATAGGATCGGACGTATTCTGGGAAAACACAACATAAAAACGATCTTCAAGCCATCTAAGAAGATCGAGAACCACCTCAGATCTGCGAAGGATATAAGGAACCCACTAAGTTCTTCGGGGGTATACCGCATTCCCTGTACCTGTGGAAGTGTCTACATCGGAACAACCAAACGGTCCGTAAACACAAGAATCAAAGAACACAAAGCCAACTGTCGACTCGGACATACGGAAAAATCCGCAGTTGCAGACCACACACTAAACAATGAAGACCACCGAATAAAATTCGAAGACACACAAGTTCTGTACGCCTCCTCTTCATACTATCCAAGACTCTATAGAGAAGCAATCGAAATTCATAAACACCAGCAGAACTTCAACAGATCTGAAGAAACTCTTAAAATTAACAGAACATGGGTACCGGTTCTTAAAAACACTAAACGGCTCGCTTACAATAACAAAATTGAATCAAGGGAATGTGACCAATCACCGACCAGCTCTGATATACGCCCCGCCCACCATAGCGTATATAACCTGCGCCCGCGACAGACTAACCACCAGTCTTCGAGAAGCCGACAAACAGTCAACATCTCCTGAAGATGCCATCCGCTCGAGATGGCGAAACGTCGAGAACGAATTTCCAACGACGACGGCCGAACAGCCCGAAAGCACACCCACCAAAGTGATAATAGTTTTGCTTAACAAAATTTTGTCACTCACTAAATTATATTTTTTATATTTCTTTAAGGTAAATTCTAATAATAATTGACTTAAAAAATATGATTACTCTATGACAACCTACAGCTAGATATTGGTATTTAGTGTTTTTTGGTTAAATTACCTGTGCTGGATGTCTCCATCGTAAAAAATTTTTTAGTTTTAAATATAACACTTCATATAATTAGAGAAAGTAATACATAATTATTCTATAATTTGTATGTAATTATCATAAAAATTAAACAGACGCTTTTTAAAGTGTCAAACTCACGTCATACTAAAAAACAAGTGAAAATACTCAGTTGCATTTTCAGCGCCCACTAGTTTGCTACATAATTTGAGTTCCAGATATTGTATATGTCTATTTGTGTTTTTTTAGTTTCTTCCACTTTAACACCCGATTGGCCCCTTTGTGCGATGGTCGATTGTTTTGGTGAATGTGTAATTGAAAAGGGATTGCAATATAACTTGTGCTTTTTACAGTATTTAAACAGTGATACGTTTTTAATATGGTAATGCATCTACAGATATAGTTTTAAGTTATTTATGTATTATTTAGCTTTGAATATTTTTGAACATAATTTTTTCTGTCAATAATGGTTTATTTCTATTATTTTTCGAACTTTAAACTACCCCTCAGGGGTGGTACTACAATTTGAGACTATTTTTAACGGGAATCCTACGACTGCACGGACTAAATTTCCAAAAAATGACATTTTGTTACAAAATTTTTATGTGGTTTTTCTTTATTTCTAAAATTAATTTGAATTCATATGAGATGAACCTCACTGAGAAATGATTACTATCATATTGCACATTAGGGTGAACCAAATGTTCAGTTTGCAGTTATTTGACCTGTGAGTATTAAAAAAATACACTTAAACCGGTCGGTATCAAGTTTATAGACTTGATACTTAAACCTGGTCTACAATGCTAAGTCTTAAGGTCTTAGTAAATACTGGTGTAAAAGTAACTACGCATATTATCCAACTACACAAAAAAAAAATGGAGAATTTGTTTGTTGGGACGCGGACGGGACGTGACCAATCCAACAGGTTACTATCTATTTTTATCCAGCTTAAACTGTAAACAATATATATTTTGCAAAAATAAAAGGCAATTTACTTTTCACAATTATGTTGCATAGCACTTGTGCCTTTATCATTATAAAAGCCCATTATTTTTAGATGTGTTCTCTTTTTTTTTAAATATTGATCTGATAAAAGAATATTAACGATGCTTTTTAGCTTAGTAATACAATCTTCTTTTAAAGATCATTAGGAAATAACGAAACTTTTAGCTACAATAATACTGTTTTAGAGAGCTTATTATATTTTGAGGAGTTCACAAAAAATAAGTAACTATAGAAAATTAACATTTTTACTTGAAGACGGCTAGTTAACAAGTAGATAAATACTATTTACATGACAAGTCTGTTGTAGAGTTCTTAATACTATTACAGTGAAACCTCCTATAAGCGGACACTCACGGTTTCGTTGATTTGTCCGCTTATTGGAGGTGTCCGCTTATGAGAAAGAGAACTGCGAAATGTTAACATATATCTACTAACAATTTCCGCTGCTTGAGTTTTTCCGATAATAAATTTTTTAGCGATCTTTCGTGCTGATAGATGTTCCCTCTCCGAAACGTTAACAACTTCCATTTTTTCACGTAAGCTAAGAAGTTTTTTACCAGGCGCTATTTAAAAAAGATCTATTACTACCCAACTGAACAATAAAAATAAAACACAGCAGTCCCGCCGAATAAAATATGTTGTAAATACGACAGAAATATTTAGTCTCCGTATTAAACCGGAATCAGGTAATTCCCAGTCTGCAGAGTGCGTTGTTGCCAACATACTACATAATATTTATGCCCATGTCGTGCAGCGCTCCGTCCCGTTGTCAGAGGTTCGCGCTGGTTCAGGGAGGTTCCAGTATTTTTTAACCAAAAAAAATTGTCCGCGTCCGGTTGTTAGAGTGTCCCGTTATAGAAGTGAATTTTACATGTAAAGAAATAGGGAAAAGCTTGGTTCCAACAAATTTGTCCGCCTAAAGGGAGTGCCCGCTTAATAGAGATGTCCGCAAGGACAGGTTTCACTGTATATGAGGTGGGCCAAAAAATCCATTTTTTTTTTCAGCTGTAGCTTTTTTTTGATTTTGTGATTTTCACTTCTATCGAAAGCTAAGGCTTGAGAGTATACGACCTTTTGTTGTCAAATTCAGCCATTTTAATCGATTTTAAACATTGAGGACCAAAGTGACAAAAATCAAACAAAACGTAAAAAAAATACTGGCAAAAATAAATGGATCCAATACGGATCTGATACCTTCCTAACACATTAGCGCACTCCAAGTAAACTCCATGCTATATCAACCTTAAAACCAGTTTTTTGTAAATATCTCTGAAACGAAAGATCCTACCAAGTTTTTGGTTGTCACACAAATTTTTGTGCGCTACAATATTTCGAAAACCGCATATTGATGCGACGCTTCGTTAAAAAGTTAGCATTTTTAAAACTTTTTAACTGTCATTAGCATTTATGAATTTCTACCAAAATCTAATCGGCTCATTTTTAGTATCGAATACTATTTTACCTAAAAATTTCATGAAAATCGGTTAGGCGGTTTAGGAGCTATCGTGTTAAAGACAGAGTTACACCCAAATAACAAATTTTCGGCGTTATCTCAAAAAAACATTTTTGTCGAAATCAATAGTTTCTCTAGCCATTACTGTGCGGGCTAGGAAGGCAAAAAACGGTTTTTTGTTGGACCACCCTATATAATTGATTATATTGCTCGCTACCAACTGAATGATAATGATCGTTTCGAAAAGTGCTTCACCGATTTAAAAAAACTGTTTTTGATTTGTAAGTTGCTGATGTAGTACGTATTTTGGCACACGTTTTTCAGCATCTAGAAGCAGCATCTACGTGCGAAAGTAAATCTCGTGTAAACTATGCTAACCTACTGGATTTTATTCTTCTTAAAGTAGTCTGCTTTCTTTCATTGTAATGGTAGTATATGGACTTGGCTCAATTGCAAATTTACCGTTTAAACCACAGCAAAAACTCACACGAGTCATTTGTTTGTTTATAGATCTTTCAAGTTCGTGCCGCCATGTGAAAGTAAATATTACATTAGTGAAAGCAACACTACTGGAATTTTATCAAACATATAAAAACCTCACAATTGTTTATATTTTTTTGGGCAATAATCAATTAGTGTTTTTATTTATTTATTTTTGATTTTTTTATGTATTTATACAGCTGTAAATGTTATGATTCTATCTATCTATGGGTAATATAGGAGGCCAAAATAAAACAAAAAGTTTGTATAACTAACATGTGGTCAACATCCCCCTGTTTCCAAGATAAAGGAAAGGGGGGCCATATGGTGTACTTTAATTTATAGGCTTATTTCTTTTATTAAATGATCACCATTGCGTTTGTAATTTGGAATTAAGTTGGCTAAAAATGTTATATTTATGTTTTAATTTTCAGTTTAAGCGATTAAGAACTCCATTAGTGTTGTCGCGAGACGAGACGAAAAAAGCCTTGTCTGGTCTCGTCTCGTTATGCCAGATAAAATGAGTCTCTCGTCTCGACTATAGGACTTTTCCATCGCTCGAGAAAGCCTTTCTCTCGTTTTATCTCTCGTGTCTCGTGATTTACATCAGCTATAAAAAGTTTTTATGACACGCTGTGCAAAAGTGTTTTTTCAATCTTATTATTTATGGTATTTACTTTTCTCCAAAATAAGGTTAATTAATAAATAAAAAAGTAAATACAATACATGTACTAAAATACCTCGTTAAAGCCGATAAAACAAAAGCTGTGGAAAATTTTTGCTTGGATTTATTTATTTAAAACTGTACCTAAAATCCCAAGTGTTCGTTGATGAAAGATTATTTTGTGTTTTGCCAGCAGTATAAATCCTTAAACATAAAGCAATAAATTTATTATTTAAAATACTTGGTTGTTAAAAATCTCTATTAAATTTCCAGTTTCTGGAAATCAAAGATTTTCCTTGCGGAAATGTGTTTTTTTCAAAACTAACCGAAACGTTTTTTTTAATAACTTTCTTTTAATCTTAATTTTTCTTAATTTTTTTGGGAAAAACATGTTTTTGCAAGAAATTTCTATGTTTTTATGAAATGAAAAAGTGATAATTTACCACACGCGACGGCAGTTGGCCGAACGACGCGGAGCGGAGTTCGGTCAAGCCGTCAAGGGTGGTAAAGACACTTTCTGCATGTGGTACAATATTTTACCTATGAGTACCTTTTTTTTTCAAAAACTTGAATGTAATTTATAAATAAACATATCAAATTAGATGGAATTGAAATGTAAACAAATATTGAAGCTGTCTTATTGATGCATTGCTAAGGTTTCTAAGTGTTGCGCGTGCGGTAAAGTAACTTTACTGCACAGTGTGCGGTAAAGTAATTCCTTTACTGTACGCGAGTAGGTAATAGTTATTTACCTAACAAATGCGGAAAGTGATAATTTACCGCACGCAGTTGACCGAACGACGCGGAGCGGAGTTCGGTCAAGCCGTCAAGGGTGGTAAAGACACTTTCCGCATGTGTTAGGTACAATATTTTACCTATGAGTACCTTTTTTTTCAAAAACTTGAATGTAATTTATAAATAAACATGTCAAATTAGATGGAATTGAAATGTAAACAAATATTGAAGCTGTCTTATTGATGCGTTGCTAAGGTTTCTAAGTGGTGCGCGTGCGGTAAAGTAACTTTACCGCACAGTGTGTGGTAAAGTAATTACTTTACTGCACGCAAGTAGGTAAAATATTTTTTTAAACTTCTCTAGATAAATTGGTAATAGATTACACATTAGGTCAGCGGGTGTTTGCCTTAAATTTGAGCAGGAGGGCCCCTGTGTCATGTTTCTGTAACTGTAAATACGTTTTCGGTTTGCAATAGAACAACAAATAAGATAATGTAGAAATTAGCTAAAAATACTAAATAATAATATAACTTTCTTTTGCCCAAAAAAAAATTGAGGAAGGAAGTTTTAGTCTACCCTAAATCGTGTTTGCGTCAAATTTAAGTAAGAAGCGCCTTTGTGACGTCATAAATCCAAGATTGAGATTTTTTTTATGTTTTTTCACACACTTTTGCTTTTAGCTTCTGCCATATTAACTTTACAGAAAAATTGTATAGATTATGACTTGACGCAATAGAACAAAAATTGAATTGTCGGTTTAATGGGCTTTATATCCTAAGAACTAAAAAAGATATTGTTATTTTTTAAAATATTAAAAAATTATAAAAATGTTAGACTGAGCAAGTTTAAAACTGCCTTTGATCGATTGGTGATTACATAATTTTTTTGGTTATAACTTAAAAAACATAGCAAAAATATAAAATTTGTTCGTGTATCAAAATAAGAACAATAATCGTATAACAAAATGATCATGAAAAAAGTTATGGGAGCAGAGTTTTTTTAAATAGTAGTTGAAGTTTTTGAAAAAAAAGGTACTCATAGGTAAAATATTGTACCTAACACATGCGGAAAGTGTCTTTACCACCCTTGACGGCTTGACCGAACTCCGCTCCGCGTCGTTCGGCCAACTGCCGTCGCGTGCGGTAAATTATCACTTTCCACATTTGTTAGGTAAATAACTATTACAACCATTCCACGGGACACGATTTTTGACAGTATGTCATTCAACTATTAGGGAATTTATATTTAGATTTGGTCCTGTTCCTGGTTGCCAACTGCAGCACGGCGAAAGACAGGGTAATGTTTTTCGATTGGGATATGTATGTATGTAAGTATGTAAATATGTATGTTTGTGTCGTGCTAGAAGCTAAACGGCTAAACCGATTTTGACAAAAAAAGTGTCGTTGACTTGCTACTGATCCCGAAGGTGCTATAGGCTATATTTTTTTAAACAGGAATCAACATGACGATCTTCAGACGCCATTTTGTCACATGATGTAGGCTTTAAGGCATACAAATTATGTAAATTTCAGGCGATTTTAATGAAATTCATTTGATCACCCATTGCAAATATCCTCTAATTTGCTGTAGTTACTTTGTAGTCCTCCCTGCTCCCACCCATCGTCCCTCCTGTCATTCCCCCCCTACCCTATTCGATAACCGTATTCGCATAATTTTATCAAATATAGGGCGATTTAAAAAATTATTTCTGCAAAAACTTTCAGATTTTTTTTTTAATACCGTTTAACTAGTTTCCCCTCCCCTTCCTTCTTGCCTCCTTACCCCCTTATTAGTAATAGTTGTAGCTATAACTTTCACAAATATAGAGCGATTTCAAAAATTCTTTTGCTCACGCTTCAAGATTTTTTTAACACCATTTTACTAATTCCCCCCTTCTTCTAGCCCCCCTCACCTTCACTCAATGTTTGTAGAAACGCACCTATCTACCCATTGGGCATAGTTCAATGTTTGACACAAATGCATGATTTAGGTAATAATTAGTTAAATGAATGGCTGATTAAGAATTAAACAAAAAGTTGGAAATAAATAAATTTTTGAATAAAAAAAATACACCCATCTGCTAAATCTACTTGTACCTACTAGTCGCAGTTGGGTACTACATTACCTAATAACCTGATTCATGAAAATACACAACTGTATAATTTCGTTAGTTATTCAATCCAATCTGGCTTTTGGCAGTAATTATCCACTTTTTTCCAGATGTAGAAGAAACAAAAAAATGCTGACTGCAAAAACTCCAGCTAATGCTGATGATGATAAGAAACCGAATCTCATACCAAACCTGAGTACAAATAGACAAAACCAACAGACAAGAAACACAGTCACACAAAACTCTGTGACAAGGACATACAGCCAAGTAGCAGCAACAGCTACTATACCTGATATTAATATCAGTAGTCAAAATACTATGGAACAAACACTACAATTAATTTTGGAGAAATTGAACAAACTTGATGAGCGATTAACTAAACTAGAAAGTAGCAATAACGGAGCTACCAATATGCCTCAAAATGGTCAGTAATCTTAGAATCCTAGCTTGGAATGCCAATGGTCTCTTGCAACATCAGCAAGACTTGCAAGTTATTCTAGACATAGAAAAAATTGACGTCTGTCTTGTGTCAGAAACGCATTTCACTAACCAGTTTCACATTAAATTTAAAGGTTATAAAGTGTATCATACAACTCACCCTAGCAATACTGCACATGGGGGAAGTGCTGTAATAATTAAAGAAAATATATCACACTATGAGGAGATGGGATATAAAACCATAGAGATTCAAGCTACATTAGTAAGTGTAAAAACCAAAACATATACATTAGTCATAAGTGCTGTCTATATACCACCAAGGCACTTACTAAAGAAAAATCAATATCTTAATTTTCTCAGAAAATTAGGAAACCGTTTTATAATTGGAGGTGACTTTAATGCAAAAAATACCTACTGGGGATCTAGACTGACGAATTCTAAAGGAAAATAACTTTTGCAAGCTATTAGTGAATATCAATGTGAGCCGATATCAACTGGTAAGCCCACATACTATCCAACAGATCCAGGAAAAATTCCAGATCTAATTGATTTTTTTATAGTAAAAAATATATCTTTAAGTTTTGTAGATATAGAAGAAAGTTTTGATTTACACTCAGATCATTCACCTATTATTCTAACTCTTAGTAAAAACATAATAAAGAAAGAAGCAAATATCTCACTAGTTAATAAACTGACTGACTGGATTAGTTTTAAACAAAGTCTGTCAGAAAAAATAAACCTATCAGTACCATTGCAAACACCAGAACAAATCGATAAAGAAGTTGAATATTTTGTTACAAATATTCAACAAGCAGCTTGGGAAAACAGTCCAAAACCAAAGATAATTTTTAAGGGAAAAAAACTATCCAAAGGAAATAAGAGACCTTATATTGGAAAAAAGGAAACTAAGAAGAAAGTGGCAGCAAAGCCGTGATCCTCGGGACAAAACAAATCTCAACAACATGACGCAGCGCATTAGGCGAGAAATTCTAGTAATAAAAAATGAATCTATTAACCATTTTCTTAATGACCTTACAGATGATAAAAATACCGACTATTCCCTTTGGAAAGCAACCAAAGATTTTAAAAGACCAATTATCCAAATTCCACCCATACGAATATCTAACAACCAGTGGGCAAGGAGTAACGAAGAAAAAGCAGATGTTTTTGCAAGTCATTTAGAAAAAACATTTCAGCCCCACGAAGCACCAGATGAACACTTTTATTTAAATGAACCCCATCAAATCGAGGACCATATTAAGCTTACATCACCAAAAGAAATATTAACAGAAATCAAAAATATTAATTCGAAAAAAGCCCCAGGGTATGATCTTATTAACGGGGTAGTCATAAAACAACTCCCCAGAAAAGCTATCGTAAAACTATGCAACCTAATTAATGCGTCTTTTAGGCTTAGGTATGTACCTAAACTGTGGAAAGTTGCAGAAGTTATCATGATTCCAAAACCGGGAAAACCACTCCATGACGTGTCATCTTACAGGCCAATATCTTTGCTCCCAATTATATCCAAGCTCTATGAAAAATTATTGCTTAAAAGAATAAAACCCATCATAGAAAGACAAGAAATTATTCCATCTCATCAATTTGGTTTTCGAGACAAGCATTCCACGATAGATCAAGTACACAGAATTACTAATATAATAGAAAAAGCACTAGAAGAGGGAAAAGTTTGTTCTGCAGTTTTTCTAGATGTAGCACAGGCATTTGACAAAGTGTGGCATGAAGGCCTTAATTTTAAACTAAAACGGTTTCTGCCAAAACAATATTCGGATATTTTGGAATCATACATATCTGATAGACATTTTAGAGTAAAACAGGAAGACTCATACTCAAATTTAAGAGAAATTCAAGCAGGCCTGCCCCAGGGTAGCGTACTAGGCCCTTATCTATACTTATTATTCACTTGTGATATCCCAAAGCCAGAAAATTGTCACTTAGCAACATTTGCCGATGATACTGGTTTATTGACGGTAGAAAAATCTATTGAAAAATGCATAGAAAAACTTCAGGATGCAGTCACCCAAGTTCACAGTTGGACCACAAAGTGGCGAATAAAATTAAATGAAACCAAATCAATTCATGTTGATTTTACAAACAAAAATATAAATCACATACAAATAACAATTAACAACATTCCAGTACCATATTCGAATCAGGCAAAATATCTAGGTATGACACTTGATGCCAAATTGCGCTGAAAAGCACATGTTAAGAAAAAAAAGGAAGAACTTGAGATAAGGTATAGAAAAATGAACTGGCTAATTGGAAGGAAGTCCAATTTAACAATTCATAATAAGTTACTGCTTTATAGACAAATACTGAAACCAGTATGGACATATGGTATTCAACTATGGGGTTGTGCTAAAGAGAGTAACATTCTAGTTGTACAGAGATTTCAAAATAAAGTATTAAGAAACATTGTGAATGCACCTTGGTACGTTCGAAATAGTAACCTTCATCGAGATCTAAAAATCGAAACTGTAGCAGAGACTATAAAAAAGTACGCAAAAAGCCATGAAGATAGACTCCATCGGCATGTGAATGTGGAAGCAATTCAGCTTCTAGACAATACTATGCTAGTTCGAAGGCTAAAAAGAGTGAAGCCGTTTGAGCTAGTAAACTAAGTGAATTACACATAAAACAAAATAATGCTATAAACACAACACAATTGTAAGTTACAGACTAAACAAAGCGGGGAGAACTGTTGAGTGAACCCTAAGTTTAAATCTGACTTTTCTAGTAAATTAAGTTAAAACAAAATTGCTAATTAGTCTTACTGACTAGATTGTAATAAAAAAACAACACAGTGTGTTTGACAAAAAAAAAAAAAATGCTGATGCCGTAGTAGTAGTAGTAGTGGGGGGAGACCATTTTTTGGTCTAGCGACTAGGCACACGGCGCGCCCTTTTCGCAAACCTCGATTTGTCCGTACATCATATATCAAACTGATGCACGTGCCCCTTAGGATGCAAGTTTTCTTTCTCTAAGAGGACTTAATTTTGCCTGACACCTCTTTGTCGAGGGCAGGGATCTTTATACTGCGTAGCAAATATACACAGTGGACCCACGCTTTTACACCCTTTCCGAAAGGTGGTCCTGCTACATGTTAGACTTGCATCTATCTAACATGGCTATCGTCCCTGCAGAACTTGGTTATAAACGATAGACTTCTTTCCTTTTCAGCGCAACACTCGTGGTCGTCGTGGGTTGACTGTAGGAGATTTATGCTGGCGCCGTCCTGGTTCCGACTATATAGCACTTATAGCAGGCTCCTGGGTTATTATCCCTGGTTCCTCGACTGGCTGCGTGTCGTCGGCTCCTGGACTACACCTGCGTATATTCTCGATGTTCAATGTCGATGCTTATTCGATGACGGCTGTTGAACGCTAAGAAGGAAATCGGCGACAGGGCGACAGATTTTTATTTTTGTTTTTGCATCGTTCGAGACGCGAGCCTGGTACCTTCTGCATGTAAAGCCGACGACCATACCACGACACTACCCTGCCGCCTTGCTGATGCCGTACCTAACCGAACCTAACCGAACCTAACCGAACCTAACCGAACCTAACCGAACCTAACCGAACCTAACCGAACCTAACAGAAACCTAACCGAACCTAACCGAACCTAACCGAACCTAACCGAACCTAACCGAACCTAACCGAACCTAACCGAACCTAACCGAACCTAACCGAACCTAACCGAACCTAACCGAACCTAACCGAACCTAACCGAACCTAACCGAACCTAACCGAACCTAACCGAACCTAACCGAACCTAACCGAACCTAACCGAACCTAACCGAACCTAACCGAACCAAACCGAACCTAACCGAACCTAACCGAACTTAACCGAACCTAACCGAACCTATCCGAACCTAACCGAACCTAACGGAACCTAACCGAACCTAACCGAACCTAACCGAACCTAACCGAACCTAACCGAACCTAACCGAACCTAACCGAACCTAACCGAACCTAACCGAACCTAACCGAACCTAACCGAACCTAACCGAACCTAACCGAACCTAACCGAACCTAACCGAACCGAACCTAACCGAACCTAACCGAACCGTACCGTACCGTACCGTACCGAACCAAACTATTATATTACTAGTTGTGACTTAAAAAAATATATTTTAATCAATTAATTATTTTTATGTATTTTACGATCCTTTCTCTCACCATTAAAAATATAATATTAATTCAAAATGTAATATCGGAGTTCACTATGTGAATTTTTTTAATTTCACCTCGTTAGCTACTTCCTCCACTAAAAAGTAACCTCATTTATCAAATATTTATTGTCAATTAAATAAAAGCGATCTAGCGTATCGATCCGCGCTCAAGGTCCCCCAGAATCAATTTCCGCGTACGTCATTGAAAATAAAAAAGTTTTTTTGTCGATCTTAATTACCATAAATACCATCGTTGTTGTATAAAGGTATTGCTAAATAACCGTTAAAAAGTTTTATCATCCTGCAAGGCTGTTCCATAAAAACAAAAGCTGATAAACCAAAATTTTGTCCTTCTGTTATGAAATTTATACACGGTCGTATACGTTTTTACGTATATATTTACATTTTCCTCGAAGTTTTCATGGAAACGTATTTCAGTAAAGGTTTTATTTGCCTTATAAATACAAGGTATATTAAAATATATAGCCTTAAAATTAAACCTACCCCATTTTGCAATAAAAATAAATGGATCCGTGACGGATTTGATACCTTCCTAGCGCACTCCACGTTATATCAGCCTTGAAAAGAGTTTTTGTTAATATATCAGAAATTAAAGCTTCTGCGATTTTTTTGGTTATAACATCAATTGTTGAGAAAAATGTGTTTCTATTTTTCGAAAACCGCATATTGATGCGACGCTTCGTTAAAATTTTGCATATTTTCAACTTTTAAATCGTCATTAGCATTATAGAATTTTAACCAAAATCTAATGAGCATGTTACAGGATTGAACACTTTTTTCATGAAAATCGGTTCAGCGGTTTGGAAGCTATCGTGTTACGGATAGACATATACACACACAGACATACACACATATATGTTTTGAACAATGTCAAAAGATACTAAAATTATATTCAATTAGGGTGAGGTTCATGGTCCCATGTATTTCGGGCGGGGTTCTTTAAAAAACTGTTAAAAGCAAAACAATTAATGGACAAAGTTTTACACAAAAAATATATTATATATATAAGATACAAAAATATTTATTTTAAAATATAAATAGTCACAAGAGTAGTATGTTATATCCCCGATTAATTATTAGCTAAATTAGCGAAAAAGCACAGTGTGCCGGCGCACAGTGGTCTAAATTGTGTCGAAAGCGGTCAAAAATAATTATTTATTTAATCCGCATATGTAAAAATAAAAAATATATGCAATAAACATGATGATCCTTTCTCCATTTTGACAAAAGTGCAACTCTCTCACTTATACCTGGCACGTTCCATAAAACATATTTTCCCAATTTTACGTAAAGCCAAAAACTTATTTTAAAGCTTCAGAATAATTCACAAATATGAAGTTTATTAGACACTTAGTAATGTAAAGGACACTTGATATCTTGAAGCATAAAGTCTGCAGCACGAGCGTTGCAAGGACTAAAATTGAGGAGAAAAAAGAATGTGACAATAAATTAAGGTTCATAATAGCATACTAAATACATACCTACATAATTATATGCACAGTCGCCCACTTTTTAAATGTCATTTTGTTTTTCCAACCTTTGTAGAATACAAAGGACCGTTGCGTTGTTTGGCAACATCACATGGTTTTAAATAAGTATCGTGATTTAGTTAACGATTCTCGTAAGCACTTTTTAAATTCTGCTGAAATTCCTGTCTTTCCAGAAGAGTTTAAGCAATTTTTAGATGACATTAAAAAAGTGGGCACCGTACCATGGGATAAAAGTAGAAATTTTTATCTCGAAGCGGAAAGTACCTAGCACGAGCGTGGTGAGGACTACGCTATTCTTCTCATAAGTCAAATCTTTTTTTGATTTTACATGACATTTTCAACCGTTTTACTTTTTATCCCTATTTTGAATTTCGAGATAAAAAGCTTTTATACCTAAAATGAGCGTTCTAGGGTGACCAACTGAGCGCCGCCAACAGACAGATTAATTTTTAGATTTTGTGAGATTTCTTCCCCTTGAAAATACATTCAAAATTGTTTTGAAACCACTTTTCTTTCGGCAACGTTTCGCTCCTGTGTTGGAGCTTTATCAAGCCCAAGGAACAGACTTTTTTTGGGACACAGTCATGAAATTTAAAATAAACATGTTAAATTTTGATTGTCTAACCTTACAACTAAATTAAACAGAACAACACTTACTCAAGAGCCGGTTACAATAGCGTTCAAAGTTTTACAGGGTGCGACTCAGCATACCAGCCATACCATGGTTTATAGATTATTAGAATTATTTTTTTGTTACAAAATATCTTTCTTATAATTAATTTTCCTTTAATGTTTTTTTTAAATATTATTATACACTTTTGTGAGGTTATGTATGTATGGAGCACTGAAATCTAACTAAGTGGTAACAAAGATGTTAAATTAATAAAACGTGACTGATTTCATTGGGTCTCAACAGCACTCGAATTGACCTTGTCATTTTAGTTTTTTTTTGTAAATGGCTCACTGAAAATTATTGTAAAATGGCTAAAAAACGACCATATTCAGATTTTGAAAAATATGATAGGTTTGACTGCTTTATTCAAGCAACAAAAACTATGGGCGTCACCACATATTAAATCTTATGTGGAGCTTTTATCTTACAAAACCTACTTTTTATAAAAACACGTTAAAACTAAGTAATATAGCAATATTATGTAAAAGGACATTGTACTTCCATTACAAATAATATCACCTAGTGGGAATTAAAATTAAAAACTTACAATTTTTTATTTACCACTAACATTTGAACCAAGGTCTGTAGAGGATATGTTACTTGGTAACTTTCTGACCAATCAGAGCCAGTTGTTGAAGCGGGAAATGACGTCACCCGGAGTGCCCATTTAAATAAAAAGCATTTAAAATAGTACGAAATCTCAAGTTTTTTGGGTTTTTTTATTGATTTAAATGCAAATATGTTTTGTTATTTTTCTTAGTTTGTCTAATAACAATATTCATAAAATACATCAACTAACTCAAATATAAAACTTACCTGATACCAAATATATCAAAGGCAAAATGTCCTGGGAAGCTTTTAGCCCGTTAAAATAACTGCAAGTAGAAAGTATAGGTAAACTAGAACAAGTATTTAGGGTTTTTAAATAAATATAGTCCGAAAAATACACCACAAATGTAACAAATACACCATCGAATAATAAAAATACTTAAAAACACATGTAAACAATGGGCTCTAATCAAATCGTGGCACTCCAAATGACGCGCTGTCACTTCTCCCGCCGCTTCGACCATGAAGTTATCAGGCAACCTATCCTATAGAGACCTTGCATTTGTGCCACAAAAATTTTTTTGGCAGGTTATAATTATTAGTAGAGTTCTGATGAATTGACACTATAAACTCACTTCTGGGCACTGACTTGCATAACAGTAGCCAAAGCTCCTATAATGAAAAGCTACCTAATGAGGCTACCTCAACCCCCCATTACTAAGCTTAAACCCAAAAGTTTGTCTACTCAAAGGCAAACACCCACTAAGCCAGAAATCCGTTGTCTTCAAAATATATTTAAAATTTAGTTAAATTACCCCCTCTTAATCTACCAGACCCCCTTAAAATAAAAAAAATCATTTAACCATCACCAGCAGTAAAACACAGTCAAGAGATCATTTCAGGTTACTTAATCCTCAAAGTAATGTAAAAACATTCTAGATGAAACAAAATTGTTTTAAGATATACTATTATTTCTTCGTTTAAATTTGGACTGGTACACCAAAATTGCAAAATTTGCAACAATTAGTCAAAAAGTCTTGTGTATTAGCCATTAAAATAATCTGCAAAACTGCATAACACAAACCAGAAACAAATGAACATCCTCCAGCCCTCAAAAGACAATCTCGGAGTTTAAAATTAATTAAAAAATATATAGATTCAATTCGCATATTAAAAAATTCTAGACTGTTAAAAATCTTAAATTATATTAAAATACGCCTCTTCTCTTGAAATGTAAAAAGTGAAATTATGAAATTTCAAAAATGGTTATTTGTAGATCATATTTATTTAAACGGAAGTGTACTCTTCTTTACTGTCTACAACAAAACAAGTTTTTCTCTGTAGATTACACTCCATTAAATAAAAAACATGCACTCCATAGTCTAACCTGTAGCATTTTATTTTATGGCACAATAAAACGCTACGTAAATATAAGCATGGTTAGCTCGTAAAAAAAACGCTCAAATTTTTGCTTGCACTGGCGGTATACATCAACTGTGAATAGCCCCACGTTGGGCGCCAAAATTGTATAGCCTATTTTTGTAGCTAAACCTTAGATTGGATATGATGCCAGTTGATTAATTTTACTTACTTTCTAGCTTACTTTGATAGATAGATTAGATAGAGGTTGATTACCTTCATTTTCATAACTTTGTACATTAAGCATATATTTTTTCTTTCCTTTAATGTTGGAGGCGCCCCACATTAAAATTGTATCCCATAACAGTCTAGTACTTAACTGATGATTTTGATATAGGTTTTTATTAGTCTTTTTCTTGAGATATTCAAATTCAACCTATAAGTTGTGATTATTTTTAAGATTAGTTTTAGTTTTGTTGTTGTAAGATGGGATTAATGAACGAAGACTATCGAGTCACTTATTTAGATTTTCGCAACTTCAATCTTTCAAACCGCCTAACATCTAAAGGTTTGAAACATCTTCAATATCAGCTAGATTAAGTTAGCTGTAATGAGCACTATTGTAATTAGTTCAGTAGTAATTGTAATTATTTCGATTAGTCGACTTTCCTAAACTAGAAGAAGATACCTACTTTTAGAAGTTCACAACTTGAATAGTTGTCTTCATTGGTTTTAGTGATTGTAAATTTTAGTTATGTTTCTGTTGCGTTTGTGTAGACATTATTAATATTGAATCCTACCAGATTTGACTCCTACCAGATTTGATTTTCCTATTTAGTCTCCATTTTGGACGTTTGATACACGCAGATATCAAGACGCAATTTAAAGCAATAGATTACTTTCCTTAGAAATGATTTGAAGATCATTTGTTATAAGAATTTAATTTTTTTTATCATCTTGATGATGATTGTTGGCCTTTATGAAAAAAGTGACTTGCAACAACAACAGGGTCCTAGGGAAGATCGTATAATTATTCCGCTGCAATTTCCATCCTGTTTTTGGTTATGAAAAATCCATTTCGAATCTGCATTTTCATGCCTGACCAAAACACCATTCATGGGCAGTCCATCATTTCCATGGTCTCAGGCACTCCATAGTTTCTATTGTATCAGGCAGCCCATAGTTTCCATAGTCTCAGGCAGTCTGTAGTTTCCATTTCCATGAATGTCACGCAAGATCTTTCCTTTTATTTTGAGAAAACTCATCGTATAATGTCCATGATCAAAATATTAATTTATTTAAAAATAAATTAATCGGTACTCTAACCCTACTAAAATAATAAAACATAAACATAAATTCTTAAAGATAAATAAAATAACTTTTATTTTAAAATTTAAATTTTACCATGATGTACACTTGGCGGAACTTGCATAAAACTATAACCTCCCTGGTATATTATGGCCATAACACCCAGGTAAATATGTAGTGTAATTTCCAAAATGTAATAATCCTTAACATAAATAATTAGGTATTATTTTTTATAACCTTTTCCTTTTTTTAAAAATAATTAGGTATCAGTTTTTAGTAGGTATGAATTACCTACTTCAAGAGGTCTTATTTCCTTTACCTTTTTGTTATAAAAATCCATGAAGAGTTTTATAAATCTATTGCTGTTTTCTACTCTAAAAAAGTGTTTTTACTTTTCATCACAAATAATCAGTGAGGTCTTCTTTATTAAATTGTAATAATGTGCATTTAATAGTAATTCACTATTTAAGGTATTCATTTTGTGTTTCTCATTTTACACATGATTCAAAATGAGTGGCGTCGAAAAACATTTAAATATATAGGTACTTCAACTCAGTGATAAAAATACCTACGACCCAGTTTGACTTGGGCATAAAGCTTCTTTTGAGATTCTTATGTTACCATAAAGCGGTCATTAGATTGGACTAGACATCTAACACAACTACATACATGAATTGTATTGTATATATTTATATATATTATAGATAGCTGTTTATTTTTTTTATTTACCTATATATAACCAAAATATTAAAATTTTTCTTTTTCCTCTGTTTGTACCCAATTTAAACGCTACTATGTGGGTTTAAAACGATTTTCTACTTTGTCCGACGCCTATTTTCAACTTCCTTCGATCTTGACAATCATCTTCTGTCAGATTTTTTTGACTCATTGATCTTTGGATTGACTTGCCATTCTAGTTTAGGACGCCCTTTTTTCTGTGCCGTATTGGTTCCCATTCTAGGACCTGCTTTGGTAATCTTTCGTCGTTCATCCGTTGTACATGGCCGTACCATATCAGTTGTCTTTTAGTGATGTCATCCGTTATGCTTCCCTCGATTCCCATTTTTTCTTTTATGATCTCATTTCTTATGTGATATATACTCTATTGCATCCATTTCGACATTTATATATTATTTCTTTATTCTGGTTTTATATAATTTTTTAACAATGTACATTCTTTTGAAACGAACAAAATTTTCTTGAATAACATACCTATAAATTACAATATACAATTTTTGTAATTGAAAATAAAACAAATCTTACACTAGGAACCAAGTTGATGTAAGAAAAATCTTTTTCGTGGTTTCTGAAGTGTGTTTAACTAAAGAGAAGACTTACAATACATTAAAAAATAAAAGGTAAAAATATTTTTCTTAAAATATAGAAACACACTACCCTTTTATAAAAAAGTCATGCTTAAAGTTACAAAACTATAACAAAATTTTTATAACAAAATGGTGTCCAACGTGCCCAATTAAATCTATCGAAGTCAACAAATCTTTTGTTCTTGAAGTTTAATTAAATTTAATTTAAAGGTTTCGGAGATATCGTGACACACATAGAGACAAACATACAGGGTGACAAACATACAGTGACAGACAGTCGTTTAGAGAACGTATAATACTTAAAAAACACATTTTCTATGTGATCTAAAGTTTTTTCGTCTATAATAACTTTTCATGCATTTCTTCTAAACCCTTTGTCATCGGATTCTATAATATTCATTTTACGTAGGTGTGGTTAAATATGGTTACAATACTTAAAATTTCTTGAAAAACATACTTCACTAAAGATTTCCCAATTTTCCTTCTTAAACAAATATAAGCGTTTCTAGATTTTCTCTATCAAATACCACTGATTTATTAAGTCTATAAAGAAAAGCCAAAAAAGCTATGGCTAGGTTTGTTTTTTTTTCATTGCTATAATTTTTGCTCTTTGCACTATTGTCAGTATAATTTTTCAGAGTTGGAAAAATTGGCAGAAAAATAAATATTTTGGTATGATTGCTTTTTTCTTTTCAAATAGCTTTTACCATATTTAAAAATTCATGCAGTTTGAAAACTTGATTTTCACAAAAATATTATTCACTGATTCTTTTCTGAATATTGGCCGCTTCTGACCCTATATAAACCACTGTGCGGCGCTGCGCTATTATGAAAATTCTCAATTTTTTTTCAAAAACTTACCACTAAATTGATGTGTTTTATAAGAAAGGATCTTGTTATGACCATATGCTTAGCCATGTACCTACGCAAAACATAATTTATAAAAATACATGAAGTATATTATACTTAGACAACCTTTGTTGGAGCCATTAATCTTTATCAGTCAGGCAGTTTATTTTTCCTCTATTATTAAGGAAAAACCATTATTTGCAGATATTTGATTGATGAAACTATACGTCACAGAAATAAATTTAAAAAGGTATTATTATTACCCGCAAAAGACTGCGCTGTTAAAGTTTAAAAATTCTTACATTGTTCTAATCAAAGAAAATGAAACAAATCTTCAGTTAAAGCGAAGCTCATACTTGAGGGAAGAGAAGGTAACGTGGAAATTAGACCCACTTTAAAAAATATATGCACCTTTTGTTAATAACACTGGTCTGCAAAAAAAAAATCTTGAGCCCTGGCATTATTTCCGCTGATTCTTATGTAAGACGACGCCGTGAATGCAAATATAGCTTGCGTTTTCTTCTAACGCCCACCATTTTTAAGGGAGCAGCCCTTTTACCTATTTTTATCATTTTTCAATAATAATTATAATATCGACATAAATTTAAATTTTTAGGTATAAAGAGAGTTATTATATATATATCCTTAGATTTTTTTACATATATTCCATATGTTTCATAAAAAAACACAAAAAATAGCTTAAAATTCGACATCTTTGAAGGGTACATTTTAATTTCATCCGCCATCCTGGATTTTGAGATGGCGGACAAAAAAATATACTTGGTCAAAACTATGATTAAATCCCTATCAAGTGCAGTTTGTCCTAATAAAATCGATTGTACATTTCAAAAGTTATAATGAAAAAAAATTGTCCGGTTTTTTTTGGACCATCAATACAATACACTGTGTCCTATTTAAAACTTTCCACCCGAGATTTTTCGAGAAATGCTAAAAATTTTAAAAAATGCCGAGACACGTCGATTTTGTTGGCGAGGGGGACAATTTGTGGCTATCTTAAAATTTTTGTAGCACGCAGTACCTTTGACGGGAATATTTAGAACAGGGAACGTGGATCTAGTGATACGTTGTTTTAAAAGTCTCTTGAATATCTTACAACCTTGTAAAAATTTCTAAAATCAATTATTTTTGGAGATATTTGCTTTCAAATTTTTTAATTTCCAAATCCAAAAAATATAAAATTCTGATTAAATTTTTATTTTATCAGTTTATGTTGGCAGATATCTTAAAAACTAATGGATCACATCTAAGGAAAACTTGGACACTTCAATATTTATTTATTTTACCTAACAAGTACGAAAAGTAATACTTTACCGCACGCAACGGCAGTTGGCTGAACGACGCGGAGCGGTCTTCGGCCAAGCCGTCAAGGGTGGTGAGTGAGTACCTTTTTTTTTTAAATTGAATCTTTATAAATACACATGTCAAATTAGATGGAATTGTACAACGTGCGGTAAAGTAATTACTTTACCGCACGCGAGTAGGTAAAATTTACGAATCCTTAGTTGTAATGCTTTAAAAGTAGACAAGAAAAGAATAAGAATTGTATTGTAATAAAAAAACTATAAAAAAATAGCTAACATACAAAATTCTTTATATCTTGTGATTTAAAAAACAAAAAATATCTGTTTTGAAAACTAGATATTAAGAAAACTAAAATATTGTTTGAAAAAGACGTCGCCGTCACCGTTAAGTAAAGTAAACCTGCTTTGAGGAAGATAATATTTTTGAGATATTACACTTTCTAAAATTGATATCAAAGAATTGTGTAGGTATGTGTATCTAATAATAAATAAAAAACATACTAATTGAAAGAGGTTTGTGTGCAAGTGCTAAAATAGCAAGGGAAGCTCATAGACCAAACCAACGACGGCGTTTCGGCTGTATCGAGTACTTCTTGAAAAAACGTAACGATGGTAAAAATATAGAGATGAGTTAAAGTTGCCTATTTGCAGCATCAGTAGTAATAGCTTCACAATATCCATTTCCATTCGTTTCACTTTTATTAGGAAATGGGAAACAAACAAATATTCTTGAAATGCATTATTCATATTTTTATACTATATCCATTTTCGTACCTAAACAACACACAAAATATTTTCTATGCTTGTGAATTCAATTTTGGAAAATCTGAATTCCTACCTCATTTACATCAAATCTAAATGAGTTTTTAATTTAATACCTAGTCTAACGATTTCTCATTATTAGCTGGTAAGTCAAGATGAAAAAAAAATATAACGTGTTATACAAAGGTGGTAACTAAACCTACATAAACAAAATAAACTTACACCCGGTTCCCACCTACGACTTTCTGGTGGGTGGAACACTTTTTAAAACAGACATTTTACCCTGATAGCCAGTTAAACTCTCTGCATTATGACTGGTGCCGGTCGGCTGAGCTAAGATTGGTTTTTGTTCTAGATTGATGTTGCGCGCTGTATATCGTAAAAATAGTCCTCAAATTTTTTGAACGTTTGTAACTTTTTTAGGACTTTTTAATATTTTGTTAATAATTAAACGCGTTGACTCTAAAATTAGCCTTTTACTGTATTTGATTTCTGTTTAAATTTAAAATGTGGTTTGGGGCAAAACAGGGTTTAGAGAGAGAGAGCAAAACGGAGTACCCTGCTACACATAATAACCTATAGAGGAGGGTGGGAAAAGATTATAATGTTACGGATTAAAGTTTCCTTGAAAATACCCTAACCCGGTTTTAACTAAAAAAAACTTCGTTTAATTGTTAGATAAATGTTTTGGTTCATTTTTAACCAAATAAAAAAAACACAAAAATTTAAACACTAAAAATCAAGACAGCAAAAAGCTTTTTTATTATCTTGCCCCCCCCCCCCCACTAACGGGGTAAGTTGACGAGCCTATTGGGGCAAGATAACGACTAGACGCATAGGTCTTAAATAAATGTCCCCTGCATTGCATTTCAGGTGTACGCCTTATGCCACCTATCTTCGCAACCTCCACATTTAATCCAGTCATGATTTGGATTAAACCTCCATGGTTTCAGGCACCCTGGACAGAAAATATTTACATTGTTATTTTTTTTGTTTCTGGAAGTCTTTATTGTTAAAATCCAGATGTTATTTATTTTGATACACAAGCTCTTGAAAGATGGACTTTGTCTTAAGAAGGCCCACCTACTCACCACGTCATAAAATCGGTAGGCTAGTTTTTGACTTATAAAACTTAGTTAGAGGCAGACAGGCATAAATATTCCAAATAGGCACTTCCAAGGCACTCAAATGCTTGACAGAACGATACGCAGCGGACGGAATTTGTGTGCGGAATAATCGAATTTTTGCACTTGTTAGGAAAATACCTATTTTTTAGTTTTATTAAAGGTCACACAAAAGAGATTGACAATGCTTAGTTAAAGGTAAAATATTAAATAATTATCTGTCATATTGTGTCCACCGAGAGCCCCCGTTATTTAAATATTTTCCATATTTTTTCCAACCTAGATTCTTCATCGATATTTTAATTAATTCGACACAATTGTTAAAAACATTTCCACATATTTTATAATTTTCGGTTTTAGTTTGGATCTTTTTTGCCTATAATTTGTTTTGCAATTTTTTTCCAAGTAAGGACTTTTTAAAATGGTAGTATCTCTAACCATTTTCAAGTGTAACCTAAACAATCCAGTCTACAGACTACTCCCTATGCTACTTCGTGTGCAGTCAGGTATGACGGTTCGCCCCCTTTTTTAATCCTTAGACGCTTGTTTTCCATAAGTAGTGGTTTCGATATATTTGGTATATCTCTGCTTGGTTGACTGAAAACTTTTTGTTCTGCATTATAAATGCAGTTTCAATGAATTTTCGTTTTCGCCAATGTGACTCCTCATGCAAAACTTTGACTGACCATTGAATCGTGTGATCATTTGACCACGCATAATCCGCTAAACCGAAATTTTCAATATTACCTTATTGGGTAATTCTTTGATGTTCTTTTACTCGAACCTAAAGGGGGCGTTTCACCGATATAATAACATTTAAACGGGATTTGGTAAATGCATTATTATTTGACGGATTTTCTGGTTTTGTTTTAGTTACAAAATTCCTTATCAAGTTCCCCGATGAAAATATTATTTTAATATAGTGTTTTGTTATTCGTCTTATGTTTTCTGAAATCATTTGAATTTTAATGACACACCACAGATTATAATGTTGAGAATTTTAATTTTAGAGATTGTTGAGTTTATTAATTTCTCGAAATAATGTTGTAGGTCCTTTTTAATGTTGTAAATTTTTGTGGTTAGCTCCATAATAACAAGAAAGCTTTGTAAATTGATTGTAAACACGCCAATATGAAAGATATTGCTTTCGGTTCATTGGCGTAGCAAAGTGCAAAATATTGTGCTTTCCTGCAAGATAAGGTTGTATATGTATATTGATAGATATTTACATAATATATAGAATGCTGGCAAATGGAGCATATACAATATTTTACCGAAAGGTTGAAATCGGATATTTTAGAAGCGAAATTTAATATAAAGCGAAATTTTTCAATTCAGCAGGAGTTAGTTGCTTACGAAAGCTGGTTTTTATTAGCTGTAAAAAGAAAACGTTAATTTACCAATATTCCTTTTAGCAGGAGAAGCGTGGGTTGAAGCTTATTGATCTAAAATGAAAGGGTTTAGTTTGTTTTTTTGAATTACAAGATTAGCGATATGCTGCGTTTAATAATAAAAGCAACACACTTGGGATGGATAGACATAAGACATGGCCGAACATTTTACGAAAGGAAATCCCCCTTAAACGTGCTTTTTGATAGTTTTTTGCTAATAACTCGAATTCGGCCAACTTTTCCCAAAATCTTCTGTAGATTGTTTTTCAAGCGGATACAATTTCCTTTTTAACGATATGCCTTAGTACCCTCTTACGACAGTAGTGCACGTTTATATATAATTATATTTTTTTTGTTGTATTTTTTACACTTAACACTATTTTTTTCTCAAAAAAATATTTTTGGTTAAAAGCTCATTTTATACAGTTAAATACCTATTAAGTTAGACATATTATTTTTAAAACTCCGCCTTGAAATAAAAATAAATGTGTTTGAAGAGATCCTTAAACTAAACAAAATTGTTGAACATTCATTTTTGTAACTCAATTAATAAAATTGAGAGTGAGTAAAAAATTATTTTTGGTTAGTAATAACTTAAAACTGACTTTTTTTAGGTGACCTTCTTTAAACTGGTGGTGGGGGCATCCCCACTCTAACCTCGCTCAAAAGTGCTCTCTTACAGTATTTTCCCAATTATTTGCAAACTTTTTACTTAGAAAAAACAGCTAAGTAACAATTATTGAGGCTGATAAAAAGTACTCTCTAACAATGTATAACACGCCCCCCTTAAATGAGAGGTGTGGAAAAAGCTTTTTTTTTAATGTTCTTAAATTTTACTGTCCCATATTTCTGGTTTTCAAACTTATTTTTAAAGCCAAAGAAATTTCCTTTCCAACGATGTACATCACTTCCCCCTCAACGTAACAGTAGATCTCGCATAGACGACCCAAAAATGGTCAAATTTGATATACCAAGTAATAAAAAATGTCGAAAAAAATATTTAGGGGAGATACCACCCCCAACCAAGAGTAGGCGGATGGTTCTCTCTCGTAATATTTTCGGGGGAGTATAGTGTATATCAATACCAAGTGTTTTGCTTCTCTCATTGAACGCAGTGTGTGTATTAGTACTGTTCCAACATGGTTGTCTTAAATGAAGATTCAAGTTTAAACCAAATTTGACCATTTTTGGTTCGTCTATGCTAGATCTACCGCTGCCTTGATGGGAAAGTGATATACATCGTTGAAAAAGCAAATTTCTTTAGCTTTAAAAGTAAGTTTTAATACCAGACACGTAGGACAATAAAATTCAAGAAAATTAAATAATAATGTTTTTTCACACCTGTCATTTATTTAAATACCTATAAAAGGTGCGCCACTGATGTAAGGGGGGCGCGTTATACATCGTTAGAGAGGACTTTTGGTCAGCCTCAATAACTATTACTTAGTTGTTTTGGGTCAAGTTAAAAGTTTGCAAATAATTAGAAAAATACTGTAAAAGCTCATTATTGAGGGCGAGAATCCCCCCTCTCGCCCCTCACCCCAATTTAAATGAATTCAACTCGACAAATTAAGTTTTAAGTTAATACTAATCAAAAGTATTTTTTACTTACCTTGAGTATTATTTACTGAGTTACAAAAATTTATGTTAAAAATTTTTGTTTGATTTGAGGATTTCTACAAACATATTTATTTTTATTTCAAGGTGGCTACTTTAAAAAGTTATGTCTAACTTATTAAATTTTTAACTGTATACAATTAGTTTTTGAACAAAAATTCTTTTTTGAAAAAACAATCTGTTAAGGATACAAAATGCCACAAGAAAAATAAAAAAACATATTTTACACATTTTCCCCTGTTTTTCGTAGGCTTATGGAACGTGCTTTAGAGGGTACTAAGGTACATCGTTAAAGGGAAAATTTATCCGCTTGCAAAATGATCTTTAGAATATTTTTAGAAAAGTTGATCGATTTTCAGTTATTAGCAAAAAACCGTCAAAAAGCGCGTTTAAGGGGGGGAACCACACCTCTGCCAGGGTAGGGGGGGGTTCCCTTTCGTAAAATGTTCGGTCGGATCTTATGTTTAACCATACCAAGTGTGTTGCTTCTATTATTAAACGCCGTATCGGACACCGTAGGGCCTGAACTAGGACGCCTACATACTATTCCATTAAATAGAAATAGTTTAGGTAACTTCATCCAACCTCAGAGTACTATAGCGTATTTCGTGGGCGTTTTTATAAAGATTTTATGACACTGGTTTAGTCAATTACTAATAATCCCATCAATACTGCTTGATGGGATTATTAGTAATTGCACATGGGGGAAGTGCTGTAATAATTAAAGAAAATATATCACACTATGAGGAGATGGGATATAAAACCATAGAGATTCAAGCTACATTAGTAAGTGTAAAAACCAAAACATATACATTAGTCATAAGTGCTGTCTATATACCACCAAGGCACTTACGAAAGAAAAATCAATATCTTAATTTTCTCAGAAAATTAGGAAACCGTTTTATAATTGGAGGTGACTTTAATGCAAAAAATACCTACTGGGGATCTAGACTGACGAACTCTAAAGGAAAAGAACTTTTGCAAGCTATTAGTGAATATCAATGTGAGCCGATATCAACTGGTAAGCCCACATACTATCCAACAGATCCAGGAAAAATTCCAGATCTAATTGATTTTTTTATAGTAAAAAATATATCTTTAAGTTTTGTAGATATAGAAGAAAGTTTTGATTTACACTCAGATCATTCACCTATTATTCTAACTCTTAGTAAAAACATAATAAAGAAAGAAGCAAATATCTCACTAGTTAATAAACTGACTGTCTGGATTAGTTTTAAACAAAGTCTGTCAGAAAAAATAAACCTATCAGTACCATTGCAAACGCCAGAACAAATCGATAAAGAAGTTGATTATTTTGTTACAAATATTCAACAAGCAGCTTGGGAAAACAGTCCAAAACCAAAGAGAATTTTTAAGGGAAAAAACTATCCAAAGGAAATTAGAAACCTTATATGGGAAAAAAGGAAACTAAGAAGAAAGTGGCAACAAAGCCGTGATCCTCGGGACAAAACAAATCTCAACAACATGACGCAGCGCATTAGGCGAGAAATTCTAGTAATAAAAAATGAATCTATTAACCATTTTCTTAATGAACTTACAGATGATAAAAATACCGACTATTCCCTTTGGAAAGCAACCAAAGATTTTAAAAGACCAATTATCCAAATTCCACCCATACGAAAATCTAACAACCAGTGGGCAAGGAGTAACGAAGAAAAAGCAGATATTTTTGCAAGTCATTTAGAAAAAACATTTCAGCCCCACGAAGCACCAGATGAACACTTTCATTTAAATGAACCCCATCAAATCGAGGACCATATTAAGCTTACATCACCAAAAGAAATATTAACAGAAATCAAAAATATTAATTCGAAAAAAGCCCCAGGGTATGATCTTATTAACGGGGTAGTCATAAAACAACTCCCCAGAAAAGCTATCGTAAAACTATGCAACCTAATTAATGCGTCTTTTAGGCTTAGGTACGTACCTAAACTGTGGAAAGTTGCAGAAGTTATCATGATTCCAAAACCGGGAAAACCACTCCATGACGTGTCATCTTACAGGCCAATATCTTTGCTGCCAATTATATCCAAGCTTTATGAAAAATTATTGCTTAAAAGAATAAAACACATCAATTTGGTTTTCGAGACAAGCATTCCACGATAGATCAAGTACACAGAATTACTAATATAATAGAAAAAGCACTAGAAGAGGGAAAAGTTTGTTCTGCAGTTTTTCTAGATGTAGCACAAGCATTTGACAAAGTGTGGCATGAAGGCCTTAATTTTAAACTAAAAAGGTTTCTGCCAAAACAGTATTCGGATATTTTGGAATCATACATATCTGATAGACATTTTAGAGTAAAACAGGAAGACTCATACTCAAATTTAAGAGAAATTCAAGCAGGCGTGCCCCAGGGTAGCGTACTAGGCCCTTATCTATACTTATTATTCACTTGTGATATCCCAAAGCCAGAAAATTGTCACTTAGCAACATTCGCCGATGATACTGGTTTATTGACGGTAGAAAAATCTATTGAAAAATGCATAGAGAAACTTCAGGATGCAGTCACCCAAATTCACAGTTGGACCACAAAGTGGCGAATAAAATTAAATGAAACCAAATCAATTCATGTTGATTTTACAAACAAAAATATAAATCACATACAAATAACAATTAAAAACATTCCAGTACCATATTCGAATCAGGCAAAATATCTAGGTATGACACTTGATACCAAATTGCGCTGGAAAGCACATGTTAAGAAAAAAAAAGAAGAACTTGAGATAAGGTATAGAAAAATGAACTGGCTAATTGGAAGGAAGTCCAATTTAACAATTCATAATAAGTTACTGCTTTATAGACAAATACTGAAACCAGTATGGACATATGGTATTCAACTATGGGGTTGTGCTAAAGAGAGTAATATTCTAGTTGTACAGAGATTTCAAAATAAAGTATTAAGAAACATTGTGAATGCACCTTGGTACGTTCGAAATAGTGACCTTCATCGAGATCTAAAAATCGAAACTGTAGCAGAGACTATAAAAAAGTACGCAAAAAGCCATGAAGATAGACTCCATCGGCATGTGAATGTGGAAGCAATTCAGCTTCTAGACAATACTATGCTAGTTCGACGACTAAAAAGAGTGAAGCCGTTTGAGCTAGTAAACTAAGTGAATTACACATAAAACAAAATAATGCTATAAACACAACACAATTGTGAGTTACAGACTAAACAAAGCGGGGAGAACTGTTGAGTGAACCCTAAGTTGAAATCTGACTTTTCTAGTAAATTAAGTTAAAACAAAATTGCTAATTAGTCTTATTGACTAGATTGTAATAAAAAAAAACACAGTGTGTTTGACAAATAAAAAAAAAAAAAAAAAATACTGCTTGACCTGTTAACAGTACCCATACCACCACTCTTTCCACCATTTGGACATTACATACTAACGTCAAAAATAAGGTCCACATAAGTCGAAAATGGTACTAAAACGCAAAAAGATAACTAGAATATATCACGGTGGTATTGCCACTGGATATGTACTATCATTTTTAAAATAATAAAAACGATTGTTTCAAAATTCGACAATTTAAACTTAGAAAATAAAGTGAGATCTTAATAAAGTTAAACAGCATGTAATAATGTAGCTTGACCGAAATGAGGCCTGAAGAAGGATAAAAAGGCGCTTTAGTCACTTGTTTTATGTACTTTTATGCACTTTAGAATAATAACATGGTCGCACCCAGAGGGGGGGAGGGGGGCACCGGAGCACTGGCCACTCCCAAACCCAAGATTTTTACAGATATTTTGAATAGATTAAAAACTGCAGGAAACACTAGAAGCAATTATTAACACCGAAAAACTCATAGGTATTTTCACAAAAAGAACTTTTATGATAAATACCTATTTTTTTAGTCCTTAGGGAGAAGTACTATTTTGGAACTTAAAAGAGTAGTTAATCCCGTAAGTGCATAAAATCTTTAAAGTAGAAATATGTTTCACAAATGGTTACAGCGACGTGTTTCACTTTTGTTTATTTTGAATTGCGAGTTCCTAGTAAAAAAATGAAGATCTAAAAGCCCTTTTAAAAAAGTTTAATAAAATTGCCAAAAACGATTTTTTTGTTACGAAATTAGGCCTGTATTGTTTTGGTTAGCATAGATTTAACTTGAGATAAAGGTTTTAAATAAATAAAGAAAATAAGATTTAAAGCAAAAATAAATAATAATTTATTACGGCGTGGAATATCGGTTATACTTCTCCAAATAATTGCATTCATTCAAAATAGTGAAAACTTAACACTGACCTTTAACACAGATTAACCTCGAATGCAAGAAAGAAGGTCAGGAATGTATTTGAAAACAGCCAGCAGGTTTAACATGATATTACTACATTAAAGCTTTTCCGTTTACAGCAAAAACTTTTACCCCATAAGAAAAAATAACAAATTAATTCTACAGTTAAAATAAAAAACATTGTTCTTTGTGTTTATATTTCAGGCCCTACATGGTCATATGTTGCGTTTAATGAGAGAAGCAATACACTTGGCACGAATAGACATGAGACTCCTCCGAACATTTTACGTCCCCAACCCTGCTGGTTCCGCCTCCTTAAACATGCTTTTCGACTTGACTTTTTTAATTCTGGTAGAGATCAATTTTCAGGCGGACAAAATTTGCTTTTCGACAATGTACATTGCTACCCTTTGAAGGCAGACCATAGACGTACGAAAAAAGGGGTAAATTTTTTAAATTATTTTTTTTACTTTACTAAGCACGGCGAAAGTAAGGGTAATGTTTTTCGTTTGGGATATGTATGTATGTATACCGGGTGGGCCAAATAAATTATAACCATTATAACTTTGGAACCTCACCATCGATTTTAATGGAACAAACTGCGCGTGCCAGAGAACTAATCGAAGTTTTGAATAAATATATTTTTTTGTCCGCCATCTCAAAATCCAAGATGGCGAAAAAAACTAAATTATACCCTTCAAAGATGCTCGTTTATTCTTGTGTTGCTAACATGTTTATATTATTTTTTTAAATCAGTAAAAAAGCTGCATTCTTGCCACGCATAACCATGTACGAATAAGCAAAATCGGTCAGGTGGTTCTAAGCAAGAAGCTAGAAGATACTGTATAGCAGTTTTTCGCCTGCTTTTGTTTTTTGTTTCTCTCGTATCTCGGTAGATGGCGCTTCTTGCGATAGTTTTCTTACTATTTACACTTGATTAGAGACAAAACCGTCTAATTAACTTCGCAAGATTTGTCACATTGACCAGCAGTGTTCTGAGGAGTTCCATAAGGACGAAACAGTTAACTGTCAACACTTATTAGGTGTCCATTAGATCTTGGACCCCCGTGAGGTTACCCTTTCAGGCTACCCACGGAAAAATATGAGAGAAACAAAAACTCCTTTTTTTTTGCCCGATTAGCCACGAAACTTGTTTGATTTTTAAATTCACGGGTATGAAATTCCACGTTTGTTAGTATTATTTGGCTTAAAAATTCCGCTGATTGACGCTCACTGTCTTGATGACGGGTAAAAATGCAATTTGCGTTGATCCGGCCTGAAAGACAAAGAGCTGTCGTTTGTTTTCTTTTATTTGCATTCGATCTTTTCATTGATCGATATTGTATACCAGTTTTTCGCCTGATTTTGTTTTTTGTTTCTCTCGTATCTCGGTAGATGGCGCTTCTTGCGATAGCTTTCTCACTATTTACATTTGATTAGAGACAAAACCGTCTAATTAACTTCGCAAGATTTGTCACATTGACCAGCAGTGTTCTGAGGACTCCCATAAGGACGAAACAGTTAACTGTCAACACTTATTAGGTATCCATTAGATCTTGGACCCCCGCGAGGTTAAGCTTTCAGGCTACCCACGGAAAAATATGAGAGAAACAAAAACTCCTTTTTTTGCCCGATTAGCCACGAAACTTGTTTGATTTTTAAATTCACGATACGAAATTCCACGTTTGCTATTATTATTTGGCTTAAAAATTCCGTTGATTGACGCCCACTGTCTTGATGACGGGTAAAAATGCAATATGCGTTGATCCGGCCTGAAAGACAAAGAGCTGTCGTAGGTCACGGTCTATAGCTTGTTTTCTTTTATTTGCATTCGATCTTTTCATTGATCGATATTGTATAGCAGTTTTTCGCCTGCTTTTGTTTTTTGTTTCTCTCGTATCTCGGTAGATGGCGCTTCTTGCAATAGTTTTCTCACTATTTAAATTTGATTAGAGACAAAACCGTCTAATTAACTTCGCAAGATTTGTCACATTGACCAGCAGTGTTCTGAGGAGTCCCATAAGGATGAAACAGTTAACTGTCAACACTTATTAGGTGTACATTACATCTTGGACACCCGTGAGGTTAAGCCTAAAACCCACGGAAAAATATGAGAGAAACAAAAACTCCTTTTTTTTGCCCGACTAGCCACGAAACTTGTTTGATTTTTATATTTAGTCCGTTTGTCACATTAAAATCCATTGTATAGTTCAAAAGGTATATTGAAAAAAATATTGTCCTGTTTTTTTTGGCCCACAATATTTGCATAAATGGCTGTCTCATTTATTTACCCTAATTATTTTTTATATTTATATAGCGATTGTAACTTGTCATGGTAAATAGATTTATTTATTTATTATTTATTTATATTAAGCTTCCTCGCTCGCTTCCTATAACCAGGGGCGGATCTACGGGAGGGGAAAAAGGGGGAATTTGCCGCCTCCCCAAATCTCAATTTATACTTAGTTTTGACACACAGAATAGACGTCCTGGTCACTATGTAAAATAGTTTTGTGCAATATTTATTTTAATATCCCCCCCCCCCCAAATAAAGCTTCTAGATCTAGATCCACTCCTGGTATAACAGCTAGGTAGCTAGAAGTTACACCGTTCAAAAGCAGATTACCTGATCTAAGCAACGCACCTAATAGCCTTTTCCTCAAGTTTTTGCTTTTGAAAAAAAAATTCCACTAAATATTTTGTTATACCGTAATTTAAAAATAGTTTGGCATTCATTCCTTACTGAGAGCCATACTACTATACTGCCGTCCTTAGTAAAACCCACCTATCTACGTTTTCACTTATTTCGAGAAAAGCGAGTTTAAAGTTTAAATGCTTGCCAAGAGTTACATAGTAATATATTTTTTTTGTTGGTATATGTTTATGGGTTTCTAATAGCAATATCTAAGTAATAAAACAAAAATTACCTATTTAAGCCATTTTCGGTCCTAACTCATTTTTGATTTTTTTGCAGATAGGTGGGTCTTACTTAGGACGGCAGTATAGCTGCGTAGCTCATTTTAACAATTTTTCTTTAAATCAGAATTTAATTTCCTAAAACCTGTATTGTATCTTTTAAATTTTTTGAGAAAAAAATCAGTTTTTTTAGCCGAAACATTTAATTTTTGCAAAGTTGTAATTTTAGCTGACTTGAACAGCTACCTACAAACGCTAGTTTGCTAACTGATATACCAAAAGAAGCAAACTTAAAGGTACTATGACAAAGTATTTTTGATGTTATTTGCTTAGATGCGTATGCGTAATTTCGATGAAAAATCACTTTTTTTAAAAATATTTTCAACAATTTTAGGAACCATCATCTTTAAGCAGTTTGTAGGGGTACCATCCAACAAAGTGTCTGGCGTGTTTTATAAGAAAAGCCTATTTTGACGTTGATGGACATTAAAATATAAAAAACCAAAAAAACTATGTCTTCAGCTCAGATTGCTTCAGGTACATTTTAGGCTTTTAGAGTGGATAAACGATACAGTACGATAAAAATCATACAAATAATTTTTAATTACTGTTTTGTAAATTTTGTTATTTTTATACATCGTCCTTCTTCTTTGATGGGCCACCATTTGTTTAAAATGCCACTTTGAGATAGCCATCATAGTTTCTTAATATCCTGGCAAGATACTCTAACTATTTTAAAAAGGAAATCATTACCTTCAATCTATACCGATAAGTTGATTGGCCCATTGACTAATAGTCCACAGTGTACATCGGTCTATTTTTTAAGCGATGAAGTAACAGGCTGAATTATTGTACATAGCTTTATTTTGCCAAGACGACAGACATAGTTCGTCTACGCAGACATTTTTGAGCTTTGGATTGACTAAACCAAGCATGCAATATTGGGGAAAATGTTGCCATTTACACATTAACACATTTTTTAAGCTACACAGAAAAAAATTACTGACCAATTCTTTACTGTTTCGTTTTACTTTCCTAGCCCGCGCAGCAACGGCTAGAGAAGGTATTATTTTCGGCGAAATTTTTTTTTTTTTCAGATAACGCCAAAAATGTGTTGTTTGGGTGTATTCTGATCTATCTTAGCAATATCGTCGTGATATCTGTCTGTGTGTGTGTGTATGTCTGTCCGTAACACGATAGCTCCTAAACCGCTAAACCGATTTGCATAAAATTTTTAGGTAAAAGAATGTTCGACACTGTAACGAGCTGATTAGATTGTTGTAAGTCCATTAATGCCAATGACAGTTTTTTGACAATTGAACATTTTTAAAAATGCTATCTTTTTAACGGAGTATCACAACAATATGCAGTTTTTGGAATATACCAGACCACATTTTGCTCAATAATTTGAGTTATAACCAAAAACTTCGTAGGAGCTTTCGTTTCTGAGATATATTTATATATAAAACTGTTGTTAAGGCCGATATATCATGGCTCCACTTGAAGTTTGCTAATAGGCTAGGAAGGTATCAAATCCATCATGGATCCATTTATTTCATCTCGTAATTTATGAGATGAATAAAGTAACACTTAAGAATAAGCAACCGACAATTTTTTTTCTGTGGTTTAAAAAATGTGTTTGAAAGTAAATGGCAACATTGTCCCCCCAATCGCATGCTTGGTTTAGTCAGCCTAAAGCTCAAAAAATTTCTGCGCCGGCGCACTCTCTAAGGAATTACTTTTAGGAATTTTGTTAGAGGTTGGTGCTCTCGGCAAAATAAACCTACGTAAAAAATTCAGCCCGTTACTTATCACCTAAAAAATAGGCCGATGTACTGCGGACTATAATACTTTTGGTCATAATTTGCACAAGAATTTTGATTTTTAATTGCTGCACCAGGTACTAACAATAGCGTGTACTTTAATGTAAATCATTTAATTGTTAATAATTAAATTAATGAACTTAAAAAGAAAGTGGAATCCGATTGTGATGTTCGGCTGATTGGAATCCAATGCTTCAATTTCCTTTTGAAGGAAAAAGTGGGTTGTTTGCGTCATTAGTTAAAGGATTTAATTTTAAACGATGAAGGATATCAAAATGTTCAGTATTTAACAAGTGCTACCACTACAGAATACATCGTACGTGGCCATTTATAAAAAGTTTTGATGGCCTACGCAGAAATGAATTCTGGGAACCGCTTTTTCCGCCATTCTTACAGCGGATTTTCTAATACGCGCGGAAATGATGAATTTCTTTAACACATTTTCGTGAACAGTGCTGATGAAATTCGAGCTTGTTTATCTTTGAGATAAGAAATGTATCACAAAAGATCGACATACGAATTGCATTTTTTGATAAAAGTGAAATTTATTAAAAACATGACATTTATCCAAATGGCCGATTTACCAATTTTGATCACAGCTGATTATTATTTTGCCTCCAGTGGCAATTAAAGGCTCTTAAAAGCACAGATTAGATTTTTTGGTAAAAATAAAAATATTTTATTCAAGCACTAGCCAGGCCATTTTGGAGGGGGCTTGAGCCCAGACCTAATAGTAATAGTGGTAAGGATGACCCGTAGGTCCGGTTAGGCTTATTATCTATATATAATTCTAAAAGTATAATTACAGTTGAGATGGCTAACATTGCAATATTAAAAAACAACTAGTAGTAAATTGAATCCATTGTGCCGAAGGCAACAAATTTAAGAAAATTAAATACTTTTCAGAAAAAATCGCAGCACAGAAACATTTTTCTGCAAATAGGTAACAAAAAACAATTTCCGGCGAAAATAACCCCAGTTTATAGATGGTACCGAACCGAACCCACTTCGATGATTACTATTACCATGTCGGTTTAGAACGTTTTTCTACGTTGTCCGACGCCTATTCTCCACCTCCTTCGATCCTGACAATCATCTTCTGTTAGATTTTTTTGACTCATTGATCTTTGGATTGACTGTTGCCATTCTAGTTTAGGACGCCCTCTCTTTCTGCGCCCTATTGGTTGCCATTCTAGGACCTGCTTTGGTAATCTTTCGTCGTTCATCCGTTGTACATGGCCTTACCATATCAGATGCCTTTTAGTGATGTCATCCGTTATGCTTCCCTCGATTCCCATTCAAGACAAAAAACATTATCACTACAAGATCTGCCTGCACGAACTTTGTTCTTCTTCTTGTTCATGAAAATCATTCACTATTAGATCTCTAAGAATCATACCGTACATTCTACTTAGAGTACTCGTTACTGAAATTCCTCTGTAATTGTTGCAATCCAGTTTGTTTCCTTTTTTATGTATTGATGATATGAATTCAATTTTCCAATCATTAGGTACTGGATCTCCGTTCTTGCATTGATTGATAATATACGTGAGATTTTCGAGTAGTTTCTCTGATCCATTTTTGAGCATTTCAGCATATATTCCCTCAGGTCCCAAGGCATCTTTTTAGAGTATATTGTGTATCCATTTGGATACGCAGGCCTTCAGATTGGATACCCAGTAAACAGAAAATGGATACCCACTTTTGGGCCTTGGCCTTTTATATAACATAATTAAAATATGATGCATAAAATACAGGGTGTAATTTAAACGAACCAATCTTTAAGAGATGGTACGGAAGGTCCAAAGTAGACAAAAATTTCAAATAATTTTTGGCCAAGTTATAGCATTTGTTAAATTTGGTGGGTAGGGAAAAACGATGCATTTTAAAAAAGAGAAATTGATCAACGTTAAATAATTTTAATATGATTCAAACATATTCTATTGCCTTTTTTCCAAGAAAATATCGATAGGTTAAGGATAGTGTGGCCACATAATTTTTGGAATAGGTACTTTCAATTCTTTTAAGAATTAATATTTTCATGAGCTACTAAATTTACACAAAAGAAATTAAAATAAAAAGGCCTCTTAATAAGAACGTAAAATAGTAATATTAGTACTACATTTTAGATTCTTTAAAATATGTTGAAGAAAAAGCAGATTTTTGGTAATAATTTTGAGTACTATTTCTATTTGTTTTCAAATAATTTTACCATTTAATTATTATCCTTATTTTCATGCATAATTTCAGAAAATCTCGATTTTCTGTTGTAATTTTTAAGGAATTTATAACAACCCTTTATAAAAAAAAAAGAGGTTTGATCCAAAATATAATGTAAAAAAAAATCTTTTTTTGATCTTTTCTACGACATGTTAAAGTATGCTATTATTACACCCTGATATTAGGGCAAAAGAAAAAAACAAACAAATATACAATACCTATATAATTTTATTGTGTCAATAAATCTAATTATATAAAGTAGGTAACTTTATGTTAAATGTTTGTTTTTAAGATTGTTGTTGAAGTAAGATTTTCTAGATATTGGAATGTATCAAATTGGTCTGAAAAAAAATACTCTGCCAATATATGGGCACATAAGCTCAAACTAGGTACTATTTATAGTTATAGTGTAGGTGTGAGCTAATACAACTAAAAATTTTTTGAATTTATTTTAAACATCTTGGTCCACTACGCACAACGAGCTACTAAAAAAAAAATAATCCTCACAACATACAAAGAAGCGATCCTTCATAGGACAAATTTGACTTTTTTTCCAACATCTTGGATTTAAAAATGTCGGAAAATTTTAATAGTTTTGTTCAAAGAGCAATCGAGTATCACCATAATTCTTTTTTTCTTCATTAAAATGGGTTCAGTGAATTTATAAGGAAATTATTACAGACAGAAATTAAAACAATAGTTGCTATAACAATTTATTATTTAAAGAAATACTAAACCGATTTTATAGAATCCGTTAAGTATTAATTAATTTATGAGGAAATTGATGTATACACAATTAATAAGGATTCATTTTTAAGGAACCACGAAACCGACTTTAATGATTCGTAACTAACTAACTAACTGCATAAGAGTGACGAAAACATAGCGTTTTTACGAATTCCAAAAAATATCCGGAATACAAGAATAAATAAGCCTCTTTGAAAAGGGCAAGATTGATTCTGTCACCAGTCTTTTAATTTTGATTTATAAGGTTAAATCGGGTGGGGCACACAAAACGGGTGCGGGCCTTTTGAGGAATTTGGATACGCAGTAAAAAATCACTAAAAGATGCTCTGCCAGGTCCGCTAGCTTTTCCGGATTTAAGCTTTTTAATACTATTATTTATCATTCCTTTTTCGATAATTACTTCCTCTCCATGTACTTCTATGTCCCTCCTCGGAGAGGCTGTCAGATATTCGGGTCACTTCGAAGATACATCGTTTAAAAGATAATTAAATTTTCTATAATAAAGTTGAATACACACTTTCTGTGAAATGCTTACCTTTTAAGAAAATGACATAAAACTGAATAATTTCGGGTGAGTATGCATACACTATGGAAATACATAGGAAACGAGTGTACTGCTAACACTTCGGGGTTCGTATCTCAGCAAGGGTTTGTAGGCTATTAGTTGGTCTTTATTTTATGTTATTACTGATTTTCTCAAAAATAACAAGTTTCAAAGTTAAAGGCCAGTAAATAATTTTTATTTTTATTTTTATTGTCTTCGACTTTTGCCTAAAACTTTTTTACTAAAATGTACAGGGACCAAGTAATTTAAAAAAAAAAACCTTTTTGTGCACACCAAATCCAAGATGGCGGGAGAATCAGCCCTTCCCCCCCCCCCCCAAGGTCGAAAACTCAAATTTTTTTAGGACTCCAATATGAACAAAATATGTCAAAATCGCGACTACACTACCTTTTGCAAGCTGGGGGTCTTTTCTTCGCTTTAATAACTGGCCTACATCTTTTAAATAAACGTTTAGCGTTATTAAAAAATAGACTTCAATTTGGACCCAGTACTGTGATAGATAAAAGATTATAATAATAGGTACCCACAAACTGTAAAGTGTAAACTAACACTATTAAAATATTATTCTCAAAAGCTTTGGAAAATAATAATTAACAGCAATAACGGAAAATTTTTAATAAAAATTAAATTTGGAACACTAAGAATGAGATTAAAACAAAAAAGTGAGAAAATCAATTCACAAAATATTTTACGATCATTCATAGTCTAACTAATTTGGCCCAAATTTTGTCTCTTACTACATTAATTTATTCAAATTATTTTTGGAATTCTAGGACATGTGAATAATTATATATTTAAATTTATTTTTATTGATAAAAGTTTAAAAATGTTGTGTATTTCAAGCTATAATTGTAATATTAAAATTGCTGGCTTGCTTTGATAGTGGCATAACTGGAAATGATAATTTTCAGGAAACACTTTTTAAAAATAATGGCAAAGGGAAATATTTATATATTTTTTTTGCTTTAATTAAATCAATCAATAACTTACCCATGCTTGAAATAGAAAATAAGGAAAGATTTGTGGTAAAAATATTTTATAAAAATGATAAGGTTTACGCAAAACAGAAAACGCAAAAACGCATTTTTTTTAGTTGTGCCACTATCAAAGCAAAGCAGCGAAATGACAATCATTTGAATATAAGGCATTTTTTTTTGGATTAAAACCTAATTTTGGCTGTCACAGACTAAAAAAAAATGTATTAAAAGCTTATCTAAGCTTTTTCAATTTTATTATAAAGAACACGAAATATTTTAGTTCTGAAACCAATTAAAGTCGCCAATTAATTAGTAGAAATCAACAAAAAAATTTGAACATGAAAATGTCCTGGGGGTAACGTTTCTCTATAGAGGTTTGAAAAATTTTTAGTTATATATTAATAAATAATAATTAATATTTATAAATTTAAAAGTTGCTAGATTAAGAACATTAAATAAAAAATTTGTCAAAATAAAACTTTTCCGGGCGGCAACAGCCAATTTTTCTGCAAAAAAAATCATTCCACGTTGCAACTAGTTTTAGTATGAATAAAAATAGTGGCTTATAGGAGACCGCGAGGAATATCTAGAAGAGGTTTTGAAATATTAATAATAAATCGTTTTATGTTTGAAAAATTAAGATGTATAGATTTGAGGCAAATGACGTTGTCATTTTTGTAACGAGGATTATTTTAAGCATAACTTAATTAATTAATTAATTGGCTTGGGCGAAAAATGCTAAAATGTAAAGAAATCGTCCCATTTGTAACACGATACGTCACGTTCTGTAACGCTATTTTTTGATGTTTTAAAAATACGCTATTTTTCGATGTTATAAAAATTGTCATTATGTTAAAGATCGGGAAATTCAATTTTTTCTTTGAAATTTAGTTAAAAAAAGTTGTGTTAAGTTATTTTAATAAATTGCGTGCTTTTTTATTTTTGTCCCTTCTGTAACGTACACTGAGTAGGTTTCCATTAGATCTTGGACCCCCGTGGGTGTACAGCTTTCGAGTTGCCCACGAAAAAATATAAGAGAAACAAAATCTTTGAATATCTGCTTAGCCAAGAAAAAATGTTTATTTTTATTCACGGGTACCAAACTTTACGTTTGTAGTATTTTTGGCTTATACTCCGCTGACTCGATATATAATGTTGCGAAGGCCGTAAAAATTAAATATACATTGACCCGACCTGAGGGACAAATTACGTCACGGTAATGAGTACTGTTTTTCATTTCATCTGTCTGCCTTATTTGTTTACTCTGATTTTGTATTCGGTAGATGTCGCCACTTCTTTAAAAAAGCATACGGTATCGCAGGCAATATTTTTTATATCTCTTACCAACATCGTAAGATGATATTTTTATACCGCCTCTCTAGCTTTACAAAGGTGTCCATTAGATCTTGGATTTCCGTGTGTATACAGCTTTTGAGCTGCCCACGGAAAAATACAAAAGAAACAAAATCTTCCTGTACCGCTTAGCCATGAAAAAATGAAAAATTATTTTATTTTTCTGAGTTTCGCTTGCCCCTATTTTTTCTTCCTATTTACCAAAAGTTTATCACTGCTGCGCCAATTTCTTTAAAAATAAACTTCATTTTTTCAAATTTTCGCCTGAATCTGAAAAATATTTTGCACAAAAATCGATTTTTCTGAAAATTTTGCCAGCGTCGTAATTTTTTATTATTATATTTTCCTTTACCTTAGGGTGTATTAAGCTGCCTCAGAACCCCTTCTCTAGTAGTATTTTTTGCATTCTCTAGTTTTATTAAGCCTGGGCTTAAGCTCCATCAAAATGGCCTGGCTAGTTGCGCCACACAGTTGATGGGTGAGTTTCTCACTCAATGGAATCAGAAATTTTAGATAACAACTCAAGAATGGGACATTTAATTCCAAGGCGAAAATTCTTTAGCATGAGCGTAGGTCTTCTCCAAGTTTCGTGTTTTATACTTACTGGATATTTGCAGTTACTTTTATTCTTCGAAGCATATAAATAAGGAATACAAAGTAAGTATAATTTTAGTACCTCGAAACAGGAATTAAAAGTACACTTTTAATCTCAAACGTGCAATAAAAGAATTCTAGTCCCTAGGATGCAGAAAAAATAATAGCACAGCGTGTTTGTTTTTAGACGTCGGGCAGCAGTTTTTCCCTTTGCCTCAAGCAGCCAAAATGTGTTAGACTTCTTGTTCTACCAATAACCAGGAAATATTTCTAAAGCTCCAACCTAAACATCCATCCACTTTAAACATTTTAGGTTGTGGAAATTAAGAAATCAGTTCGTTCTTTTAAATGAGGTTCCGCAGGCGGTTTAAATTCTTTGAGACTAAAACTCCAAATAAGTTTAGCTTGCCAGCTTTTCTTCAAAGTTCCTTGATACTGTAGCGTTATTTACGTCATATATTTTAATTGGTCTGGTACCACAAACAAAATGTCCAATTTTTGTGAAGCTTACCTACCTTTTCAATAAAAAAAAACCACCGAAACAAGACCAATAGCTGTATGAATTGAAAGGCGAGTCACAGCCAATGTCACATGCTTTAAAATGTAATGAGTGGTCTTCCGATCATGGAACATACGGTGCAATTTAATAGTGCCATGCATTCTTAGAGACAAGGAACGAAATCAAAACTCTTTGTATGTCTCTTTCTATTCCGTTCAGTTTTGTCACGTAGAATAAATTACTAAACACGCGAATTATGCTGATCAGGGGGTCGATTTTGACCACAACTTGTTAAATCTCTCATTCGAGATTTAACAGCGGTACAATCTCTAGTACAATCTCTAGTAGTCAGCTTGGCCATGGAAATTTTAAAACTTGAATTGTGGCTAAAATACAGACTTTTACTTACCTTTTTCTATGTTTTTACATACCTTTATGGATTTTCCCATATAATTTGGCCCCACAAGTTTCCTTATATCACTATTTTCCTAATTTTTCGCGATTTGCCGTGATTGTATTTCATTGTTTTTACTTTAGAACTGTCACTTTTCTGATTTAACAAACACAGGGTAGGATTTATTAATTTTTAATTTTAAATTTACCTATATTTTATTATTATTAAATTAATAGCAACTTCACGCAATTTTTTCCTATTTCCTATTTTTGTTTGATTATAACTTTTTTTTAACTTTTCCAACTAGGTGGTTAGTATACAATTCAACTTTAATAAAAAAATACATAAAATGGCGAATCCGAAATGGCGGATTTTCCCATTTATGAACCGATTTGCATCAAACTCGGAACTTTGAGATTTTTCAGGTCGCTGATTATTATTTTTGACTTAAATTTATAAAAATCAAAACGGCGGACTTTCCCATTTATGAACCAATATGCATCAAATTCGAAACTTTGCGGTGTTTCAGGTCGCTGAATATGATTTCTAACTTAAACATTAAAAAAATCAAAATGGCGGTCCCACAATGGCGCACTTTCTTATATATAAACCGATTTGCATCAAACTTGGAATTTTGAGATCTTTTAGGTCGCTGATTATTATTTTTAACTTAAATTTATAAATATCAAAATGGCGGATCCAAAATGGCGGACTTTCCCATTTATGAACCAATATGCATCAAACTCGGAACTTTGGGGTGTTTAAGGTCGCTGATTATTATTTTTAACTTAACTTTGTAAAAATCAAAATAGCAGATCCAAAATGGCGGACTTTTCCATTTATGAACCAATATACATCAAACTCGGAACTTTGGGGTGTTTAAGGTCGCTGATTATTATTTTTAACTTAAATTTATAAAAATCAAAATAGCGGATTCAAAATGGCGAACTTTCCCATTTATGAACCAAAATCCATCAAATTCGAAACTTTGGAGTGTTCTTGGTCGCTGATTATGATTTCTAACTTAAACTTTTAAAAAATCAAAATGGCGGATCCAAAATGGCGGACTTTCCCATTTATGAACCAATATGCATCAAACTCGGAACTTTGGGGTGTTTAAGGTCGCTGATTACTATTTTTAACCTAAATTTATAAAAAATCAAAATAGCGGATCCAAAATGGCGGACTTTCCCATTTATGAACCAATATCCATCAAATTCGAAACTTTGGAGCGTTCCAGGTCGCTGATTGATTATGATTTCTAACTTAAACTTTTAAAAAATCAAAATAGCGGAACCAAAATGGCGGACTTTCCCATTTATGAACCGATTGACATCAAACTCGGAACTTTGAGATCTTTCAGGTCGCTAATTATTATTTTTAACTTAAATTAAAAAAAATAAAAAGCGTACTTACTGCAGTTTTACCTAAACTGCACAAGAATGAAACCTTGCCATTGTGGATTCGCCATTTTGATTTGTTTTTAACTTTAAGTTAGAACTCATAATCAGAGACCTGAAACAACCCAAAGTTCCGAATTTAATGCATATTGGTTCAAAAATGGGAAAATCCGCCATTTTGATTTTTTTTTAAGTTTAAGTTAGAAATCATATTCACCGAACTGAAACACCCCAAAGTTCCGAATTTGATGCATAATGAGAAAGTCCGCCAAATGAGAAAGTCCGCCATTTTGGATCCGCGATTTTGATTTTTTTAAAGTTTGAGATATAAATCATAATCAGCAACCTGGAACACTCTAAAGTTTCGAATTGGATGAATATTGGTTCATAAATGGGAAAGTCCGCCACTTTGGATCCGCTATTTTGATTTTTATAAATTTAAGTTAAAACTAATAATCAGCGACCTTAAACACCCCAAAGTTCCGAGTTTGATGCATATTGGTTCATAAATGGGAAAGTCCGCCATTTTGGATCTGCAATTTTGATTTTTTTAAAGTTTGAGATAGAAATCATAATCAGCGACCTGGAACACTCCAAAGTTTCGAATTTGATGGATATTGGTTCATAAATGGGAAATTTCACCATTTTGGATCCGCTATTTTGATTTGCATAAATTTAAGTTAAAAATAATAATCAGCGACCTTAAACACCCCAAAGTTCCGAGTTTGATGCATATTGGTTCATAAATGGGAAAGTCCGCCATTTTGGATCTGTCATTTTGATTTTTTTAAAGTTTAAGTTAGAAATCATAATCAGCGACCTTGAACACGCCAAAATTTCGAATTTGATGGATATTGATTCATAAATGGGAAACTCCGCCATTTTGGATCCGCTATTTTGATTTTTATAAATTTAAGTTAAAAATAATAATCAGCGACCTTAAACACCCCAAAGTTTCGAGTTTGATGCATATTGGTTCATAAATGGGAAAGTCCGCCATTTTGGATCCGCAATTTTGATTTTTTTAAAGTTTGAGATAGAAATCATAATCAGCGACCTGGAACACGCCAAAGTTTCGAATTTAATGGATATTGGTTCATAAATGGGAAATTCCACCATTTTGGATCCGCTATTTTAATTTGTGTAAATTTAAGTTAAAAATAATAATCAGCGACCTTCAACACCCCAAAGTTCCGAGTTTGATGCATATTGGTTCATAAATGGGAAAGTCCGCCATTTTGATTTTTTAAAAGTTTAAGTTAGAGATCATAATCAGCGACCTGGAACACTTCAAAGTTTCGAATTTGATGGATATTGGTTCAGAAATGGAAAAGTCCGCCATTTTGGATCCGGTATTTTGATTTTTATTAATTTAAGTTAAAAATAATAATCAGCGACCTTAAACATCCGAAAGTTCCGAGTTTGATGCATATTGGTTCATAAATGGGAAAGTCCGCCATTTTGGTTCCGCCATTTTGATTTTTAAAAATTTAAGTAAAAAATAATAATCAGCGACCTGAAAGATCTCAAAGTTCCGAGTTTGATGCAAATCGGATCATAAATGGGAAAATCCGCCATTTCGGATTCGCGGATTATGTATTTTTTTTAATTAAAAAAAAGTTGAATTGTATACTAACCACCTAGTTGGAAAAGTTTGAAAAAAGTTATAATCAAACAAATAAAAAAAAATTGGAAAAAATTGCGTGAAGTTGCTATTAATTTAATAATAATAAAGTATAGGTAAATTTATAATTAAAAAATAATAAATCCTACCCTGTGTTTGTTAAATCAGAAAAGTGACAGTTCTAAAGTAAAAACAATGAAATACAATCACGGAAAATCGCGAAAAATTCGGAAAATATTGATAAAGGGAAACTTGTGGGCCAAATTATATAGGAAAATTTAAAAAGGTATGTAAAAACATAGAAAAAAGTAAATAAAAGTCTGTATTTTAGCCACAATTCAAGTTTTAAAATTTCCATGGCCAAGCTGACTACTAGAGATTGTACTAGAGATTGTACCTATGTTAAATCTCCAATATGAGATTTAACAAGTTGTGGTCAAAATCGACCCCCTGGTCTTTTTTGTAAAACGACTCAGATTTATTTCCAGCAAAATATAAAAAGTATAGGGACAATAAATAAAAGCAGGTCTTAGAAAAACAACACATTCTTAAAGTAAATGCCAGGAAAGTCCGCCTCCTTCGGCTAGATAATATCCAAGTCGCTTACAAAAATCAACTCTTGCGTTTAGTAGCATGTTAGTGGTAATAGTTTGAAGGACTTCTGTAATTTTATTTCAAATTTCTTCCAAGTTATTGGCCGTATCATGCCCGTACACTTTATTTTTAATTCAACTCCACAAAGAAATCATTGGAAGAAAAGATCGGGTGATCTTGCTGGACATACGAGAATTTCTCGTGTGCTTATCAATCGATTGTTGGACGACATGATCCCTATGTTCCTAGATAAGTGGACTTCTCGGTATATGTTTTATTCAAGATGGCGATCTTACGAAATATGAACAGAGGCCCTCGACTACAACTATCGCTTTGAAATGATCACAACAATCGCTTCAGGTAGAACGTACTTTTATTCGTTTACTTCCTCAACTTAGGGATTTTACTGCGTTTTTCTTCTAATTTTAATATTGTGATCGTTTTGTCGTTCAGTAAATTTTGTACGGACTGCTTTTATCTTTATCCATGTGCTAAATTATTTTTAACACAAGTCTCTATGTTACGATGCAAATGGAAAACCCAGTAACTGTAAATTAAATGTGCTGTAAAACGAAACAATTTGCGCTTATTTTCTAAAAATGGAGTAAGTTACATCAATAATCACCTCCTATGAAAGGCCTTAAATTTCAAACAATTCTATTCAAGCGCGGATTTGAGGAGGGGGGGGGGGGGGGTAACGTAGTAATTCCCCTAGAAAAAAAATATATTACAAATAATTTTTTCCTCGACTATTAACCCCCTCTATATTTTGACCCAGATCCGCGCTTGACCCTATTGTTCTTTGTTATACCAGAATAGTCCGGAAACACAGTCTGGATATGCCATGACATAATTCGTTGTCCTAAATCAAGCCAATGCGACAAGATTCATTTGTGTTTCGGGGTTATCCGGTCAAACAACTCCATAAATTTTGGTGTCTGATCCCATATTGCAGTCCGGTCCTTCGCATATGCTGTCAAAATTATAACATCAATCTAATACAGCTGCAAAATAAGCTCCTGGGAAACAATGGAACTTTCGTGCTTAACATGCAATTGCTACTTAAATAACTATGCCATATAGGAAAAAGCTATACTGGCCATCCTGTTAAGAAAAACAAAAAACTAATTTAGCAGAGGTTTAAATAAGAGCATTCCGGCACCGACATTACAATTTCTTTTAAATCTGTGTCGGAACATGAATCGGGAGAAGAATTGGCTTCTATTCATATCTAAACACCTGCCAAATTAGTTTATCTTTTTCGCAGCAGGCTTCCCCATGGCCAGCATCTTTTGCGTATATGGTTTAATAAATTTAAAAATCTAGCCGAATTTTTTTCTATTGTTTGATTTTAATAAGAAGGAAGGGAGGTGCTTTAAATTTTATTTCAAAATCAATAGTTCAGGCCCTATATCCAGGGGCGTCTAGTGCATAAGGGCTGCAGAGCTGCAGAATCCCCAAAATTTTCACATTATTTGACTATTTTTCAGCCGCTGCTATTTTTCTAATATAATTATTTTATTTATAAAATTATTGGAATAGCAGTATATTTTCGGTCCGGTGTTGGAATAGTAGGCCATCAAATCGCGTACGTGTGTTGAGTATGAGGCCGCGCGTCGTCGCCGAAGGCCGCATTTTACAGTCGGTCAAATGAAGTTATTGGCATTGTTGCGCTGCTAAATTGCAACACAACATAGCTGGGCGGCTAACGAGATCTGTGCTCGGCTAGGAACCCCTTCCTTCACCCCGCATCGCACTTGCTCGTGGTTTTAGATAGCGAAATCTAGGCAAAAATAGAGCTGCAAAACTTGCAGTTCTAGTACAATTCCGGGCGGGCGGGCTCAGCGTTGCGTGTTTGCAGGCGCATTTATTTATTTAGAAGACGCCAAACGCATGAGCGGGAGGTTATGGTTGTGTTTGTTGTTTGTTTTTGTATAATTGTGTCACAATGAATGTGGTGGATAATTTAATTAATGTAAAAAAATTATCTCTCTTACTTCTAAAACTAAAACTGAAAGAAGAAGGACGGCCATTGCCCAATATTTTAATAGAAAAGTGTGGTTCAAGCCGGGGAAAATCGTATAAAAGGATTGTTACAAGAGAAATTTTTTTAATTTTTATAATTGACAAGTGATCTAGAGACTGTAAAAAAATAGCATTTTTTATACCCTACCGACAGAACTCACAAACTTTACTGTCACGAGCTGCCACTGCCTATATCCGAGATTCAAGGGATATGCTGCGTTTAATTCAAGCGATATGCTGCGTTTAATGATGGAAGCAACACACTTAGACATAAGACTCGCCCTAACATCCACCCCCCGCCCCCAACCCTGGCAAGTTGGTGGTGGATAGTTTTTTGCTAATAACTCAAAACCAGTCAACTTTTCCAAAAATCTTCTGACGGCAGTGGTGCACGTTACATTAGCGTACGAAAAAAGGTCAAAATTTTAAAAATATTTTTTTATATTTTTTTGTGGTATTTTTTATCCTTGACACTATTTTTTGTAAAATATTTTTGGTTAAAAGCACATTGTATATAGTTAAATACTGATTAAGCTAGACATATTTTTTTTAAATAGCCGTCTTGAGATGAGATAAAAACAGAGTTAAAAAAAACGAAATGTGAAGTGCAGTGGCAAAAAACCCGATCTTCTCGATAAAAAAGGCAGGTGTTGTGTTCTAGTTCCTTATCTAGTGAAACTGAAAATATAAATAAAAATATAAACACTAACAGCTGTTCCATGAAAACAAATAAAATCAGTGACGATGACATTATTTGTATAGAATGGGGAGTATTCCAATTGTATACCATACCAAAAAACTTATGTTCTGCTGTACGTCGTGCGCCGGTGTAAACACAACCTTTTTGGGGTTCTTAATAAATTGACTTGCTTAGAAAATAAAATAAAGTTTTTGACTGTTTAAGACACAAAGTTAAGGAGACAACTTAAAATTTCCTATAATAGGGCACACGCAAATCAGGACACCCATTTAACAACCTCAAAAACAAACGCGTAACGGCTGAAGAAATGTAAGATAGCTATATAACAAAAGCAGTTCCTGCCAAATCAGTTAAAACACCAATAAAGACACAGTATTGTACGCCAATAGTCAGAAAAAAACCCAAAATAATTGTACCCCCCAGCGTCGAAAAACGAAACACGTCAGAAACAAATACTGTTTATTCGAGATTCATCAATTAGTCAATTAGGTGCAGCTTTTAAAACTAAATCAAAATACTTTTTGGTTTCAACCCTTTGCAAACCTAACGCTATGTTTGAGGACATTTGTGCAGAGGTTTTTGGCACGATGATTTTTTAGTGATTTCAGGAGGATTTTGTAATTCTATCAAAGGCGCAGGCATATCTGCTTTGTCGTTAAGTCTTGTCAGGGAGCTTACCAAGGTGACAAATATTTTTCTATTGACCGTTCCTACCTGGCATGATCGAGTTGTGCTAAGCAACTTTATAGAGCAAGTAAACAATTGCTTTTTTAATACATCGGACCATAACAACAAGCACTTTTCGGTTTTGAACTGACTGCGTTATTGATAACATGGATTTTTGGTGCCAAGCAAGAGAGAGAAAACTAAATAATATTGGGCAATTAAAAATTGCGTCCTTTATATTTTATCAAATTTACAAACCAAATGCTTGTTCATATTAACTAATCGGGAATTTAACGTACATAACTTCAATCCAATGTAACACATCTGCGCGGGAAAATTATGGAATTTATTAGAACAGGTTACTAAACCAAACCGAACTGAACCAAACCAGTTAACTCATTCTCCGTTGCGTCTTGAGGGTCCTGCAGGACCAAGCGAAAATGACATTTTAACACCGTTACGCAGAGCGATATTACCGTTACGCCCAGATCGTTTCAGATCATTACGCTCAAATTCTGAAAATTCTTTACTAAAAACAAAAACCTAAATTTAATTATATCTATAAAAGAAAGACTTCGTTCTCGAGCGGTTATGATAAAATTTCTACTTATATCTTAAAAAAAGTTAAACACTTATTAAGCTCTCCCCTCTCGCATATAGTAAACTTGCTCACTGATGGAGTGCGTTTTTCCAGAAAAGCTAAAAATTGCCATCGTCAAACCTTTTTTTAAAAAAGGTGATCCAACCGATGTTACAAACTTTCGGCTGATAAGTCTTTTCACTACTTTCTCTAGGAAAAATATCTGGATTTTGTAGGTTACCTACTTTTAAATTGTTTTTTGTTTCTATTTTGACGCAATTTATATGTACTATGTATTTTTGCTTGCATATGGAAATAAAGATTATTTCTATCTATCTATCTATGTATCTTGAAATAAAAATAAATGTGTTTATAGAAATCCTTAAATCAAACAAAAATTTCATTTTTGTAACTCAGTAAATAAAAATGAGAGTGAGTAAAAATGATTTTTCGTTAGTAATAACTTAAAACTAACTTTATCTAGCTGACCTTTTTTAAAGTGGGGGTGGGTGCATCCGTCCTCTCACCCCCCTCAAAAGTGATCTCTTACAGTATTTTTCCAAGTATTTGCAAACTTTTAGCTTGGCAACAAACAACTAAGTAACAATTATTAAGGCTGATGAAAAGTTTTCTCTAACGATGTATAACGCTCCCCTTGCATGCGTACTTTTATGGACATTTAAATAATTGAGAAAAAAACTATTTTTTTCTTAATTTTCTTTAATTTTACTGTTTCACATGTCTGGTTTTAAAACGTATTTTTAAAACCGAAGAAATTTCCTTTCCAACCATGAACATCACTTCCCTCTCAAAGCAGTAGGAGATCTTGCATAGACGCCCCACAAATGGTCATATATGTTATACCAAGTAATAAAAAATGTCGAAAATAACATTTGGGGGGAACAACCCCCCACCAAGAATGGCAGGATGTTTCCCCCTCGTTATATTTTCAGGGGAGTATACAGTATATTCGTACCAAGTGTGTTGCTTCCCTAATTGAACGCAGTGTGTGTATAAGCAATGAATAAAAAAGTTGTGTATCCATTGGTATAAGTACTGTTCCAACATGGTTGTCTTAAATGAAGATTCTAGTGTATACCAAATTTGACCATTTTTGGTGCGTCTATCTAGATCTACCGTTGCCTTGATGGGGGAGGGATATACATCATTGGAAAGTTAGTTGGTATCCAAGAAATATCTACCTCCTTTTTTGAAAATCGTGACATATTTACAAACTTTTAAATAAACATAAAGATTTGAATGACCAATTTTTATAAAAATACATTTATTAAAAATATATTCCTAAACAAAAAATAATTTATTAAACCATCAATAATTACATAATAAATACTTAAAATTATATATACAAATTTTAAAAGTATCACAAAATATGCGGTAAAAAGCGTAAATAAGTATTACTAAAAATATTTTAAAAGTTGTGATTTAAAGATGATTTAAATCTCATTTTAGGACCCTTACTGAAATAATATTGATAGATTAGTAATATGAACAAAAACATTTCATTATTTACCAAAAATGTAGTTTTTACCCAACTGCAACACGGCACGGCGGTCTTCAGACGCCATTTTGTCACATGATGTAGGCTTTAAGGCATACAAATTATCTTAATTTTCGGCGATTTTTTTGAAATTCCTTTGATTAACCATTGTAAATGTCCTCTAATTTGCTGTAGTTACTTTGTAGTCCTCCCTGCTCCCACCCATCTCCCCTCCTGTCATTCCCCCCACCCTATTCCAAAACCATATTCACATAATTTTATCAAATATAGAGCGATTTCAAATATTCTTTCTGCATATGCTTACAGATTTTTTTTCCAACACCATTCTACTAGTTCCCCCCCCCGCCTCTCCCTCTCTTCTCCCCGCTATCCTTATTAGTAATAGTTATAGCTATAACTTTCACAAATATAAAGCGATTTCAAAAGTTCTTTCTGCACACGCTTGAAGACTGTTTTCCAACAACATTTTACCAGTTTCCACCACCCTTTCTTATCCCCTCCCTTCTTATTAGTAATAGTTGTAGCTATACCTTACAAATATAAGGCGATTTCAAACTTCTTTCTGCACACGCTTTAAGACTTTTTTTACAACATCATTTTACTAGTTTCCATCTTCCTCTCCCTCTCTTCTCCCTACCCTCCTTATTAGTAATAGTTGTAGCTATACCTTTGACAATTTTAGAGCGATTTCAAAAATTCTTTCGGCACACTTTAAAAAAAATTTCACACCATTTTACAATTTCCCTCCTCCCTCTCTTCTCCCCCACATTCACTCAATGGAAATCTACACATACGTTTTGGGTAAGGCTAAATGAATTCTAAATGTAAAGTGCTTTTTATAAGGCAAAATAAGAATTAAACTTAAAAAAAATTAAATAAAAAAAGCACCCAACTGCTAAATTTACTTGGATACAAAATTACCCAATAACCTGATTCATGAAAATACAAAACTGTATAATTTCGTAAGTGCGCTTTGAGCTGAAAACTAAAAGTTGAAAGGTCGTACATTCTCGACTAGTACTTACAAGTAAATTTAGCCGTTGGGTGTTTTTTTTATTTAATTTCTTTTTATTTACGCGATAAAATTTACTAATAATAGCCTACTTTCATAAAGGTTCACTATTACAATGGTCTCAAAACGTTTCCAAAAATTCCCGAATTTAAGCAAATAAATTTATATCCACCCCATACACACATATTCATTCACGTGGTTTATGCTGGAGATAAAACGCAGCGGTTATTAGCCGCGAAAGGAAGGCATGGCAAAAAAAACCAAATGATTTAGCACGTGCTTTATAGTGACCTAGGTTTAAGTTTGTTTTTATAGCTGTCATTTTGAAATTGTTAATACAGTTAATATTTAATGTAAAAAGTAGTAAACAAACAAAAATATATTTTAATAAAATATAATTTAAAAAAATACAGAACTATTAAAGATAGTAGAGAAAATGGAGAATAAATGAAGAATATTTTATAATTGTGACATTTATCGTGACGTACCTTTCTCTGGAGTGTGACTCCAGAGAAAGGTACATCCGAAGTTACTTCCTGTTCAATCTCTGCCGTGCAAAGCAGAAACCTAGTTAGTCAAAAACTAGTGTTTTGGGAAATAGAGTTTGAAGTTTATTTAACTACATACTAACTATAGTTTATTTAACTACATAACTTCCTTCTTTTTTAAGATAGCCACATTCTAGAAAAAGTGGCTGGCGCCGTTTTTACGGCGATTTCAATGATACAAAAATCTAATTTTCGAGTAAGTCAAGTTACTAGGTTTTTGCTTTGCACGGCAGATCTGGTTTGCTATGATGGTCACACACGGCCACTCGCGTACTTGTACTTGTTTTAAACATGTTTTTAGTACATGATGTGATATATCGGGTTAAAAGATATGTATGTATGGACCGCTATTAAATAAAGTTATCGCACATCCATTAACGCGGTATCTCTTGTCATCTCTAAAAACTAGTGGAAGTTCATTTGTGTGAGTCGCCATGTATGACCAATGCGGCAAATCATAATTAAAGGGGAAGGGATTTGATAAGTACCTTCCTCTGAAGTTTGACGTCACGATAAATGTCACAGTTGTTAATTAATTAATCAAATTCAAAATTACATCTATCAAAACCAACATAAACATAGGTCACTATAAATCACGTGATCAATCATTCGGAAACTCAGATATTTTACAAGAGAAATCCCATTCTCTTGTATATCGCTTTTCTTGCCATGGCTTTCCTTCGCCGCTACTAACCGCTGCGTATCAACTGTACTAAACCATGTAAACGTATGTTGGTGTATGCGACGCTAATGGCGTTTAAAGTTTAGAGCAAACATTTCGCAACCGTTCACACACATTAACCGGTTTTCTAACTGCTGTCTAGACTACATACATCAAAAAATTCGATGTTTGTGTGCCTTTTAATTTTGTAGAGAAATGCCATTTTGTTGCATAACAAGTTGCTATTTCTTGTTCTGTTTTAATGAAGACAATCCTAGTACTCTACTCCTACTGCTATTTTTCTGTAAACAATATTTGGTGGTAAACACGTTAAGAATCTGGCAATATCGACTTCTTGCTGCTGCTCTGAGCAGCATTTCCTTCAGCCTCAATATTTTTATTGCCATTTCTGTATTCGGGTGACCAACCGTTGTATGCTATGTGTTGGGCAGAGTTGTCATCTCTGAAATGCAGACCGTTATGGTGACCTCCTTCATATACTTCTGGCTGGGCAAAGCTTGGTTGTTCCCTGGAATTAGAAAAAGAAAATGTATTCAGCTCAATTTTCACATTTCATTAGTGATGTTTAAAAAGTGCCGTTATTTCTAACCACCAAGAACAATACACCGGCGGCCGTGGCGCCGGTGTCACACAATGGGCCATCCTGTATCAAAAAATGATTTTTGCGGGTAAGCTTTTTAAGATTTTGTGAACGGCAATGTGATAAGAAATGTCTAAACCATAAAAATGTTTAACTTTTTTATTTAAATTTAGTTTGTATTGGAATTTTTGGGATGCACAATTTGCTTGTTTACCTCTATTCAGTATAACAGTTATGTTTCCTAGCGATTTTGATTAAGTGTGAAACCAAGGAGTTTTTTAAGCAACAAGTCAAAAATAACAGTAACTATTATGGAGGAGCGAAATATAAGTAAGCATTTTACAGTCATTAAAATGTAAGAAATAAAGAGTGCATTTTTGCTAAAAACGTAGTTTTATTTCTCTAGTTTTGCTCCATCTAGGAGAGTACCACAATGCATTTTAAAATTCTGCCTTTAAAAAATTAGGCCGTAATAAATGTTTAAACTTTTTATATCATTTCTTTTTATGACTGTAAAATGCTTACTTATATTTCGCTCCTCCATAATAGTTACTGTTATTTTAGACCTGTTGCCGTATAAGCTGAAACTGGTATGATCGAAATAAATTTAGTGGAGGATGATTTAGAGTTTTCAATTTTTCTTGACTTGAACCTCCATTTAGAGATATGGATTACTTCTTCAAAAAAATATATTTTTTAGGTGAACCGTAGATGCTTAAAAATTTTAATGCGTTTTATTTGGAGGAGAGCCCAAGCAGTCTGGAGAAGAAATTTAATAGCTCCAATAGGGGACACAGACAGGTAGCAGGAGGCTCGTCAGAATACCTGGTGTAACAGAATTTCCCATATTTTGTTTTGAATATTTCTCAGATTTTTTTCTTAAGGTTTATTTTTTAAATATAATATAAAATCGACTGGAGTTCATTCCCATGGCAAAGCACCATGTGTTTTTATATCTGTTAACGTCTTAAAACTAGACAACAGGCAACTCTTGTATTTTGACATAATCTTTGTGATTTTAGGAAAAGTATATCGTCAATAAATTTTAACACTCTTGAGCCTTAAGAAATTATAAGTGGCTATTAAATCCAGACAAGTGCGTGTGTCTATTCATTTATATTTCTTTCCATTTGCTGACAGGTATATGAACAGAGATATATTTTATATTTTCCAAAATTAAAACCAACTTCTCATAGTAGCTTTTCTTCATGTTGCGAATTTTCAGGTCAGTGTCTCAGATATGAACAGAACTTTTAAAGTTGATTATAGCGATATCAAAAATGACAAAATTGAGTAATTCTTTAGACTTGATGGACTTTGGGTCCTTGTTTGATTTTCAGGTAGATAAATGCAGTTTTCCCTGATTTTCCGTGTGTCACCTAACTTTGATGATATTGAGTTCGTTGGATATCGTAAATTTGCAAGTTTTAAAGGTCATGTGTTTTTGATCAGTGGTCTATAAAATGCTTCAAAGTGGTTAATTAATAATTATTAAATGTAGAAAATCAAACAATTACTAAAGGCTAAATGTAAATATAAAACTTGATTTGTAATCTTTTCTTAAAAGAAAATTCGAAAATTTCTGGAAAATAGCAGTTAAGTTTTTCATCGGGTTTTCTCAATTTAGGCTATATGCCAACCCGGTTTCGATTTTAAATGCAAAAAATCAAAGTGATTTTTTTTTAATTGGTCAATTTTAAGAAATAATTAGTAAATTCCAAACTGGACATTACTAGGATGTTCGTTTCATTTTTTTGATCAGTTTAGGTGACTTTTGAAATAGCTTTCTTTGTTTTCCGAAATTAGAATCTAGGGTGATTTTGAGCTTTATCTGAATTTTTTTAAGAGTAGGCTTTAGGGGCATGTTTCTTAGGTTCATCTTTATTTAAATTAAGTCAGGGAAAAATTTGGTGTTTTGTTCTTTTTTTGTGTCACTGAATTTATTTCTTTTGTCTCTGTTTTTGAACACAAATTTTTAGTTGTAATATGTATTATGCATTTTTTTAATTTCGGTGACTCCTGTTTCATATATGTCAAAAAAGAAGGGATACTCTGAAAGCAGTTTTTTTCAAGTTGTAAAGTTAAAATTTAGTTTTGTCTTCGAGTTTTAAAAAGTCAGTCCGGTTTTAAAATATCAGCGCGTGCGCCTTTTCTTGAAAAATTTAACTTTTGTAAATAATGTCAAGTACCAGTTATTACACTGCCTCAACTTTTTCTTGATTTAAAAAACTTGGATAATTTATCTTTATCAAGTTTTGCCTAAACATGATTTAGCTTTGTTTGTTTAATTTTGTCAAATAATTAATTTTATCACATTTTTCTTTAATTGTTTTTTAATTTGTCACATTTTCATATTTTTATCTTTTTATTTTAAAATATGCACTTAGTCCAGAAACAAGGCGTTTTTATTTCACAACAAAATTATAAGAAAACAAGAAAATACTATAAATCTGATAAACAATCTATCGATTATTTAATGTTAGAGCAAGCTGAGTATACTAATGTATTATGTCTAAAAATTGGTAATAAGCTTAATTCAGATCAAATCAAAAATCTCAGATTGGCCTGATCTAAATAAGTTTGATGGGCAGTTTATATCAGTAAAAATACCAAAACAAAACAGTGAAATATAGTGAAAAAAATATCATCCAAGGGAGTAACAGTTGTCTAGAGGTTCAAGATTTAAATTGGTAAGTAAGCTTATTCATGTACTAACAAAGACTGCGGAACCCCAACATAGATCCAGTCCCGAGAACTACTTTGTTTTTCCAGATCTACATTGTTACAGATGAAGCGCCCCAGCAAAGACTCGCATGTGTCATCTTGGTGTTGTGTGGTTTCGCTCTATCTCTGTTCAATTAGGTATAACTATCTCGCAAAATATTCACAGGAAACTTAAATAAAGAAGTTTCCTTAAACGAAATAATCAAATAAATAAATAATGACCGCTTGCCCAATTTTTTGAAAGCAAGAAATTTGAATCTTTTGCTTTTGAAAGGTTTTTTTGAGAAAATCGAAAACTTGACCGCCACTGTCAGTAAAAGTCTCTTAATTTTAAATTAGTTGAACATGACATGAAATCTTGTCAGATGGTATACTATAGGCTAATATTCCTGTCGTTGAAAAATAATTTATACACCCCGGTACCCCTAAAACTAAAATACTGTTTTGGCGGGAAAGCGTACATTCATTACTAAAAAAAACAACCTAAACCAGTTGTTTACTATGTATTGTGTATACAATTACAACTCTGATAACCGTACAATTCTTTTATCCAAACAATGTTGCTAGAATCAAAATTTTCAGTATTATTATTTAACATTTGCCACAGGCGATCGGTTCCTGCAAGCGGAGAAAAATATTGAAACCGTCGATATCCGCTTATGAAAGGTTTTACATTGTATATATTTTCAAAATATAGTAGATATTTTTAAGTACATATGTATATGGGTCAAAATCATGGAGGTAGAGAATTTGAGTTGGAGAGGATTTTCTTAGTTAAAGCTGTAGTAAAATACAGTATTTTCATTATTTTTAGATTGTTATACTTAAAACTCATCTCCGCATTTCAAAATCATTTTAAACAAATACGTCCCTGATTTAATTTTGTTCTCTTTATACCCAAAAATCATTTGGGGAATGCTATATGAACCAACTCAATAAGGAAATTTGAACGGGGACGAAACATATTAAAATGAATTAAATTTAGATACCAATCTATATTTTAAACTCTATACAGAATCAGTAAGGTTTATAAATTCCTGGGTTACAATAAAAAGTGTCCCTTGTGCAAACAAACAAAATCGACGTGTTTCGGCGTTCTTTTATAGTTTCCTGAACTTCAGATGTTCTGTCTAACTATCAAATCTTGTGAAGCGTTTTTGACACACTTCCCATTATCCGATTTGGATGAAATTTGGTACACACATAGTGATCCCACGACAATACAACATTAAGAAAAAAATATCCTCCCACCCCTTCCCCCACCCCTTCTATAGAAAAATGTGTTTTTGACACATTTTCCGTTATCCGATTTGGATAAAATTTGGTATACAGATAGTGGTCCGATGATAATACAACAATAAGAAAAAAATATCCTCCCACCCCTACCCCCACCCCCTTCCATATAAAAAATTGTTTTTGACACACATCCCGTTATCCGATTTGGATGAAATTTGGTATACATATAGCGATCTGATGACAATACAATATTAAGAAAAAAATATCCTCCCACGCCTACCCCCACCCCCTTTCATAGAAAAATGAGTTTTTGACAAACTTCCCATTATCCGATTTGGATGAAATTTGGTATACATATAGTGGTCCGATGACAATACAACATTGAAAAAAAAAATCCTACCACTCCTACCCCCACCCCCATCTATAGAAAAATACGTTTATGACACACTTCCCATTATCCGATTTGGATGAAATTTGGTATGCATATAGTGGTCGTATGACAATACAACAATAATAAAAAATGTTCTCTCACCCCTACCCCTCACCCCCTTCCATAAAAAATGCGTTTTTGACACACTTCACTTCAAATGACTTTTATAAAATTTGGTATATGCATAAAGGTCCGATGGCAATACAGCTTAAACAAAAAATATATTTCTACCTCTACCCCCACCCTCTCCTTCCCCCAATAGAAAAATGAGTTTCCAAACAACTCACGATCAGCGATTTCATTATAATCTAGAATAAACTGTTATTGAATAAATATTTTCATTTAATAGAGTAGATAGCTGAGACTAAAAAGTTGAAAATAAATTGGAAAAATTTTTTTTTTAAGTCACAAGCTTTTATAAAATGCACTAAAAATTAAAAAATAATTTTCTAACATTCTAATATTATCATAATAATAAAAGCGATGGCCGCAAATCAAAGCATAAGTTAATCTAAAGTTGTGATAAAACACTTAAAGAATATTCAACATAGCAGGTCATCGAAGATATGTTTGATGTGCCGCAATATTATGCCATTGCTATACCTATGTCAGAGAACTGCTGGGGTATCTAAGGTCGGGTTGGGTGGGTTTAGTACCTCTGCATTTTTCTGCTAGATACATTCTTGCAAATAGTGATATTTAATTGTTACGGATATCTTATCGTGCTAACATCGTCAAGATTTCCATCAGTCGGCCATCGCTTTTATTATTATGATAATATTAGAATGTTAGAAAATAATTCTTTAATTTTTAGTGCATTTTATAAAAGCTTGTGACTTATAATTTTTTTTTACCAATTTATTAAATTGTCACCTTGTATATATAACAATGTATTCATACTTGAGAGACGAGTTATTTAATAAAAATATAATAAAATTTTTGAAAGTTTTTGAATATTGTAAAACTATTTAAATGGTTTTCTTTTTAATTTTTGAAAATATGTATTTATAATTTTTGATTTTTAATTTAAGGACTAAGCTAAATTTCTGAAATGTTCATTTATATCATTCAATTTGAAGAATGTAACGTTCTATGCTCTGCCCTGTTATAAATATTTAAATGAAGAAAATACCCAAAATTTAAGCGTAAAAAATCTTTTGTAAAGCAAAGTTAAACTTTGAATAATTTTCCAAATGAAATTTTCCACCTCGATAATTTTGACCCATAAGCTAATTTTAAATAATATCCTAAAGAAACAAAAATTAATCGATTCATTATAACTACCCCATTTTCTAAGGATCTTTATTGTGTATTATAGCAGGATAGTCTAAAGCATTACTTAAATGTGTCTAGACAGTGCCTAAAGATACACAGAATAACTCTGCCATCTATTATGGTAAAACGTCTGACCTACTAATAACAAATATTATTACAGTTAATGGCGTAAGTTCGACTTTAAGCGAAATAGTTTCTAGTTAACATGCAAATGCGAATTACCTTTGTAACTAGCTTGTCTTTTGTAAGCACGTTCGTCGGGGTCGTATAAGAAACATTGAAGAGATTTACTCTGGAAAACAACCTTCCTTAACGTTTGTTTTTGGCGGACGTTTGATTTTAGCCTAGTAAATATCCTATGGGCGTCAGTTTGTATTTTTAATTAGTTAGTATTAGAAAAAACTGATTATAGCAGGTAAGTACAGGCGTCAATAGAATGGATGTTATCATTTCCGATGCCGCCAACTCCGAGTTCTAAATCTGCCTCGGAACTGACAAAAAAACTACACCAAATCAATATATCAAGATAATAAGTACCAGTGAATGACACGCATTAATTTACGTAAAAACAAAACTTAACTGTTAATTACAAAAATGAAAAATTCCGTCTTCTTCACTAGTGCTCCAACTTTTCTTCGTGCATCAAACCTACAAAGTTTCATCAGGAGGGGGGGGGGTTCGTTAGTATGACAAGGAGCTAAAAACTGTTTAGCCACAGACACGTGTTTCGAACTCTTCATGATCTCAGTCTTAGTGTGGCATAAGTCAAAAACGGACTAGAACGCCTGACCATCATATTCTCGCAGTGGAGCTGTGTAAAATTACAAAAATAAAAATTTCCGTTTTCTCTACTAGTGCTTTGCCAAAGATTAACAAAGATCTAACTTTCTTCATCCAGCTTGATGTATATATATAGAAATTTATATTGCCCCTAGAATAGATCGGTCTATGGATCTTATATATTTTCACGTCACTGGCGGTCCAGCTGACTTTATTAAACAAAATTTACATAGGATATCTCTTTAATAAACAACTAGAATTTTTGGTATTTTTGGAAAACCAAGGCAATTTTTTAACTGATTTTTAGTATACCTTATAAAATAACATTTTTGAGACGTTAAGACAATCAGACAAGTTTCATGGCTAATCGGGCAAAAAGGAGTTTTTTGTTTCCCTTATATTTTTCCGTGGGTAGCTTGAAAGCTTAACCTCACGGGGGTCCAAGATCTAATGGACACCTAATAAGTGTTGACAGTTAACCGTTTCGTCCTTATGGGACTCCTCAGAACACTTCTGGTCAAGTGACAAATCATGCGAAGTTAATCAGACGGTTTTGTCTCTAATTAAATGTAATTAGTGAGCGAACTATAGCAAGAGGCGCCATCTACCGAGATACGAGAGAAACAAAAAACCAAAAGCAGGGAAAACACTGCTATACAATATCGATCAATGAAAAGATCGAATGCAAATAAAAGAAAACAACTATAGTCCGTGACCTACAACAACTCTTTGTCTTTTCAGGCCGGATCAACACGGGTATGAAATTTCAGGTTTGTTAGTATTATTTGGCTTAAAAATTCCGTTGATTGACGCTCACTGTCTTGATGACGGGTAAAAATGCAAAATGCGTTGATCCGGCCTGAAAAGATGGTGATCCTAATTTTTTCGAGAAAAAAAAAGTTGCTCCGATTTCAAAAAATTCATATATCTTTGCGTTTCAGATGATTTTGAAACTTTTTTGTTTTGCTGTCTGTCTGTCTGTCTGTCTGTATGTCTGTCTGTCTGTCTGTATGTCTCTCTGTAACGACCAACCCGCATAACTCAAAAACCGCTTTTCCGATTTTAATGAAATTTGGTACCTAAGTTGGGCCTTGGGCCGTGATGTTCCCATTTAAAAATGAACAAAATCCACCGAACGCAAGCCAAATAAAAGGGTGGAGGTAGATTCCAAAAATTAGAGTTTATGTTTATAAAATATGGCGTGTGTGATATCAAACGAAAGGTAATTAAGTCTGGAGTTAAAAAAAAATGAATTTTAGTTTATTTTAAAAAAAAGGGTGGGGGTAGATGTCAAAAATTAGAGTTTAAGTGAAAATATGGCGTGTGTGATATCAAACGAAAGGTAATTGAGTCTGGAGTTAAACAAAATACATTTTAATTTTCTTCAAAAGGGTGGGGGGTAGATTAAAAAAAATTGAGTTTAAGTCAAAACATGGCTTGTGTGGTATCAAACGAAAGGTAATTGAGTCTGGAGTTGAATAAAATATATTTCAGTTTTTGATTATATTAGCTCACACTATAACTATAGTACTTAGTGTGAGCTTAGGTGCCTATAGATTGGCAGAGTATTTTTACATTGTTTGTATATACAATAAACCCCACTAGTCTTATTAACTTCAGTATTTATATTAAAAAATTAACCAAATAATAAACCATACACATGCAAGCGCAATTTAATAAATTATAATACAAAGTAACTAGAAGATTTGCGCGTTTGCGCTGTATATTTTTGAGCGATATAAAATTGCGGGATAAAAAATTTTCGTGGTTCGAACCAATCATAATAAACTCAGCAAAATACGTATTTTTGCGGGTTAGTTAAACTGTTACATAATTTTAAGAGGGGGAGGGGTGTTTCCAAAGTGCGACAATAGAGGGAGACGGGGGTAAAAAACCGCGCGGCGGGTGGAAAGTCAACTCTATATTTTTCTTCATTTAACGTTTTTGTAGTACTACTTAGTAAAATAGTAACGTTACTTATAACCAGTGGCGGCTGGTGACGTTATAAACTGGGGGGAACAGAAATTTATATTGCACGGAAAAGGATGTAAAAAAAACTTACCTATATAATTTTATTTAAGCATTTTACAAACAAGCTGCTACTTGGTGTAGTTTATGTCTATTATCACATATTCATTATGTTCGGTAAAGTTTTGCCTATAGGCACTATTCAATTGGCACCTAATATTAGTCTTGCCTAGCATGGAAAATTCTATATGGTTATTTAAATAAGTAGCACTTACTTTGTGTCTTTAACTTTTTACTAAAGTGCTTGATATCACACATTCCTTTTGCCACCCAAGCAGGATCACTTCGTGGATTGTTCATAATAAGACAAATAAAACAAAAAAAATTATTTAGTTTTTCACAAACACACAACCAGTTTTCAGCATCGTATAATTTTTTATTACTTGCACTAAAATTTTGGTTAATTTTTAGGATGTTTAGGTCTATGTGGCCCTAAAGATTTTATTTGTAATCGAAGTTCATATGTCAACGTATTTAAATTTGCACAGTTAATTATGTAATCAACGGTATTTATTTCCATTTTATAAACAAACAATAACAAAAATAAACCATGACACGCGACCGGCAATGCTTTTAACTACTGAAATCTTTAAGCATCAGTACTTTGGGCTTCTTCTTGTTAATTGTTACCTCTTGAAAATGGACTTTTGTCCGAAACAGCTGTAGAGATTTTAGGTTTTTTTAGTACTACTGACATTCCTTAAATCAAAACAAACTCATAGTTCTTCACTAGGGATAGAAGGGCAATGGACGTTTCCGCACGATGATGATGGCCGACTTCAACAAAAACAAACATTCCTCTTGCCCCCACTCAAGAACATCCACCCATACCCCGCTGTAAAACGGGTGAAATTGAAACCTTGTCCCGCGCGGCGCTGCCGGCTTTTAATTATTTACGCTAAAAAGTTCACCCAATTAATCGCTTGTTGTTAACCACAGATAATAAAAAAAACTAGACAATCATATCCTAAGGGAAGATTTAACTTAATTAAACTGTTTGTTGTCTAGTTTTGGGACGGCACTACCCCGTTGCCGTCCGTGTAGCAACAGCCACTGCTTATAACCACTTTAATGACCATAATACATAAACGTTAGCTGTAATTTAAACCCTTTATTCTTTAATTTTGTGCCACCTCCATAAGGCCCTTAAATGTTTCGTTTATTCTTTAACACCTAAAACTTTCTTTTACTTTAATTTATGATAGGAGGATTGAGAGATTTATTTTATATAAAAACAATGTTGCCAACAGAAGCCCAAACATAAGCTTGCAAATTTCATAAACATTATTTGTCTAACAAAGTTATCAGGTAAAATGCAAAAAACAAATTATGGTAGCTCCTTATTCCTATAATTTTAATAGTTCCTAACTACTCTTTCACTAACCCTATCCCCCAACAAAGACTTTTAATTAATATAATATAAAACTATGTTTTTCTGTCTACTACTTTTATTCCTAAAATATGAGTTTACAAAAAATTTAATTCTTATTAGAATTTCCTTTTGATCTCATCTAATAAAAACCCTCGTTCTAAAAAAAAATACTTTTTTTCCGTTCGCATTCTAAAAAATGCGACAAAAATTAACATCTCTATTTATTCAGATAAGCTCTCTAAGTGGGGTGCAAAAATGTAAAAATATACAAGAGAACCCTGTACTTACCTAGTCAGGAAAAAACTAAAGCAAAGGGATTCATTTGGAAGTTTAGAACTTGTTAAATTTTATTTATAATAGTATGCAAAATGTATTATACATGTATTCTGTTACATTATGATATTATAAAGTTATTTATGCGAAAATGAAGCTTTTAGATTACTCTAAGCTAAAGGGGAGGATGGAAAATATTAAAACACTCTAAATCTTATATTTCTGGAAATAATATGTGTTGTCAGATTTATTTTAACTTTTAATTCGCCAAAATTTTCCTCCTTATATGATGATAAGAAAAATCACTACACATGTACGTATGATTGTGTTATAGTGGCGATCAGCACTCATAAAGGATCTAGCCTGGCACCTGGTCACGCCTTTCTGGGCCCGTCGGGCATCACAATGAACCTACTGTGTTCGACTTAGATAATTATGTCTAATCTAGTAAATGAAACTCAACATGGTACAGAGAGCCACAATATGACTGCACTAGCTGCTAGCTCCAAATTTGCACTCCATGCATATACCTTGTCCCTGTGGTCAGTAAATCCATTTAGACAATCACCAGATTAACCCATCCCCTTTACCATAGATGTCAGGTGTGATTCCGAAGGTTATCAGTTTTATTTTTTTTGCTAACATTCTGGTCAAAGCTCGTCCCTTACCAGGCTACCCAATTACCGATAAATCGAGGCCCCCTTAGTCGCCTTGTACGACAGGCCTAGGGGTTACCCTGGTGCTAATCTTATCTCCGGACATCACTACACTTGTATTAAAAATATTAGATCCGTTAATTCAGGGTTATCATACTTATCCCAATTCATAAAAAAGGGAACAAACTGTCTCCAAGAAACTACAGACCGATACGTCTAAATCTATAGTCTGTAAATGTATGGAACGAATAATTGTAATAGAACTAACAAAGTTCTCGCTAGACTCCCATAAGAACAGTTTCTTTGCACAACAGGGTTTTCTTCCAAGAGTGTCAGTAATTTCTAACCTGTTGGATTATCTAGAAGTATAGACACAAGCACAAGATAAGGGATATCCAATTAATGTCATGTATGTTGATTTTGAAAAATCCTTTGATACGGTCCCAATTCAGAGATGGATAAAAAAATTAGAACACATTGAAATTCGAGGCAAGCTTCTTAGGTGGATAGAAGATTGACAACTTGACAAATAGAACATTCCAGGTCAGGATTAACAACCATTTGTCACCCACAAATACAGTGACAAGTAGCGTGCCTCAAGGATCAGTACTTGCTCCAATGCTGTTCCTTATCTACATAGCAGATTTACCAACAAACATGCTAAATCTTTTAAAATTCTTTGCTGATGATATGAAATCGTACTGCGACCCAAGCATACACCATGGGCAAGAAATGGAATATTTAGCAGAACTTGAAAGATGGATACAAAAGTGGAAATTAAAGCTAAACATTGATAAGTGCTACATATCGATAACAACAATCTAAACTTAGCTTACTTCTTGTATGATAAAGAACTAAAAACTGTTGAAAACCAGAGTGACTTAGGTGTAACAGTCTCCTATTGTCCAAAATTCACTCGCCTTTGTAAATATACTTTTGGGTATAAGAATTTTGTTTTATTTTAATATTTTTCTCGCGTTTATACGTTCGTATTTGTCTTTAAGAATTTTGGCGAATGCGATTGAAAACTTTATTTTATTATACTTTTTGAGCATGTTCAATTGCATCTTCGCGCACTCAACCAGTTGAATTTGTACATTGGGGGTGTGCGCGCTTCGATATATGACAATTGCTGTCGAAAAATCACTTCTGTGTGAAAGACGTCACAAACAACACGCTGCAAAAACAGGGGTAAGTGCATCTTCAACTGTTCGTAATTATTTTCAGTTCAGATTTCATAATTAATTAAATTATTCGCAGGTGATTGGTAAACTAATTTTATGAACCAGCAATCTAATTAATTTTCACTTTATACCAATCATTTTTGGCCCTACGAACCGAACGCGTTTGAAAGTTTTTATTCGCTTCGCTAATAATAAAAAGTATAATAGGTTTTTTTCATTTTTCAACGTGTTTTGGTTTTCCGTCTTTGACGATTTATAAATAGGTAATTTGTTTCGGAGAAATAAATTCAAGGTCATTGAATATGAGCTTATCATTCCAGTTTTTTTTTCTTTAACATTCTTTCCTAAAATGAGTAGTAGGTTTTAGGCAGGTTACATATACATAAACAATTGCACGTAATTTATCGGCATATGATATAGGCTTACCAGTAGGTCCTATCTGCATTTTATTTTATTACTGCTGCTTTAGTTTAGAACTTTTATTGCAGCTTTATGGGTGCCATAGTATTATTTATTGTGTAAAGAGGTTTATAATTTAAGCTTCTTACTTGCCTATATTTACAAATTATTGGGATCGCTAGTAGATAACTCGCTATTGCATGTCGCTAAGTTAATTAATTATCGCTAATTCGCACCGCGCAATTCCCCTTAACTATTAAAAAATATTTCGCTTTTATTTATTAGTAAATATAAATAAATAGTTCGTTTTCGCTCTTATTAACTAACAAAGGTAAATAAATAATTCGCTATTTTCACCGTTACTTAATTTATAAAAATTTATTAATTCGCTAAAATAATATGGTTAAATTCAATTAAAAATTATATTATTAATAATGCGCTTTCCCTTTTATTTATTAGTATCACTAAATAAATTGATAATTTTACCAATAATTGATTTTAATAAATTGATTTTATTTGGCTAAATTGTTAAAAATACCGCGTAATATCCCTAAATTGCTAAAAATAATTAAAAATTTAGTTTTGCTTTTCTTTATTATACCCATCTGCATTAAATAAAGGATCATCATGTCCGCGGCTAAGATTAAATCGTATAAGACCCTTCGCACAATGTGTCATAATCAAATGAAAGAATTAAAAACTTTTGCTGACTCGGCTTCTGATGCTGACGAGACGGCTAAACTTCAGTTTAAAATTATGTACGCTCAAATTGATCAAGTGGTTAACGATTTTGCTAAATATCATCAAAATCTTATATCTTTAATGTCAGCGACCGACGATTTTGAAATTGATACCGAAGAAGGAGTGAGAAAAGACTTTAAATACTTACGATCTTACAATTACGCTAAGTATACCGCGCTGTTTGAAAAGCCAACACTGAAGGTTGAAACCGACGCATCCTCTGCTTCGGGACTATCTAGTGGTAATCGACCGCCAAACTTGACTAATTTGAAAGTTCCAAAATTTTCCGGCGATATTAGACAATTTAGAAATTTTATGGACATGTTTAATGCGCTAGTTGACAACACAAATATTTCGAATATAGAGAAATTTAACCATCTTTTAAACTCCCTAGAGGGACCCCCGCTAGCACTGGTGCAATGCACACCTTTAGCCGCCGCTAATTATTCAATTGCTCTCGAATCGCTAAAAAACCGCTACGATAACAAACGGCTTATTGCTTTTTCACATTTAAAAACAATGGATAATGTTCCTTACGTAACAAATTCTAATTCGCTAAAATAATATGATTAAATTCAATTAAAAATTATATTATTAATAATGCGCTTTCCCTTTTATTTATTAGTATCACTAAATAAATTGATAATTTTACCAATAATTGATTTTAATAAATTGATTTTATTTGGCTAAATTGTTAAAAATACCGCGTAATATCCCTAAATTGCTAAAAATAATTAAAAATTTAGTTTTGCTTTTCTTTATTATACCCATCTGCATTAAATAAAGGATCATCATGTCCGCGGCTAAGATTAAATCGTATAAGACCCTTCGCACAATGTGTCATAATCAAATGAAAGAATTAAAAACTTTTGCTGACTCGGCTTCTGATGCTGACGAGACGGCTAAACTTCAGTTTAAAATTATGTACGCTCAAATTGATCAAGTGGTTAACGATTTTGCTAAATATCATCAAAATCTTATATCTTTAATGTCAGCGACCGACGATTTTGAAATTGATACCGAAGAAGGAGTGAGAAAAGACTTTGAATACTTACGATCTTACAATTACGCTAAGTATACCGCGCTGTTTGAAAAGCCAACACTGAAGGTTGAAACCGACGCATCCTCTGCTTCGGGACTATCTAGTGGTAATCGACCGCCAAACTTGACTAATTTGAAAGTTCCAAAATTTTCCGGCGATATTAGACAATTTAGAAATTTTATGGACATGTTTAATGCGCTAGTTGACAACACAAATATTTCGAATATAGAGAAATTTAACCATCTTTTAAACTCCCTAGAGGGACCCCCGCTAGCACTGGTGCAATGCACACCTTTAGCCGCCGCTAATTATTCAATTGCTCTCGAATCGCTAAAAAACCGCTACGATAACAAACGGCTTATTGCTTTTTCACATTTAAAAACAATGGATAATGTTCCTTACGTAACAAATTCTAAAAATTCAAAACAATTGCGCACACTAGTTGACGTATATAGTGAAAATCTCTCCGCCCTTAAGGTACTTGGTTTTCCCACAGATGATTGGTCTTTTTTGCTATACTATAATTTCAGTAAACATTTAGATCAGGAGACCATGACGCGATTTGAACTTGAACTTAATGATCCATCTCAAGTTCCTACTTTTGACGATTTAAAGAATTTTGTACTAAAACGATGTAACGCTATAGAAGCGGTAGAATTTTCAACTAAAACTGATTTTTCTTCACCTTTAAAAACAGACACAAAAAATAGATTTTCTTCTAATCAGTCAAAACCTAGACAAACTTCTGCATTTTTTGGTAATGCAAGTCGAAATAATAATACAAAGTTAAATAATTCAAATCAATCTTGTCTTTTATGTCAATCACGTGACCATAATATTTACAGATGCTTAGAATTTAAAAATAAAAATTCCTCTGAACGTTTTCAGTTAGCTAAAGACAACAACTGGTGTCCTAATTGTTTAAGTGGGCAACATAACCTAGCTTTATGTCAATCGCAGTCTGTTTGTCGTTACTGTCAATCTAATAGACATCACTCTCTTTTACATATTTTTAAAAATAACAACAATTACAGTCCACATACTTCTAACCGCACGAATCTTGAAAATAATTACAATTCTAATGTACGACCCCCCTTTTATAATTCGCAATACAATAACCCGCAAAGCTCTTCACAAAATAATTCGCCTGCTTTTAATGGTAATATCTCGCCTCAGCAAAATAATTCGCCAACCTCTCGCGCTTTTCAGCAACCGCCACAAACAGGTATGGAAAATTTACCTCAAAATTCGCAAAATACCTTAAATTACTTCTCCAATTCGCACGCTCAGAATACAGTTTTATCTACCGCTATTATCGAGGTTATGGATTCTCGTGGCATTTTTCAAAAAGCTAGGGTTATTCTTGATTCTGGCTCAGAATGCAGTTACGTCTCTTTGAAGTTTTTCAAAAAACTTTCACTTCCACGCTATAGTTTATCCCTTTCTATTCAAGGATTAGGATCTATGAATGAAGTTACCTCTCAGGGAGGAGTAACTTGTATTATCAAACCGTATAATCAAACGGAACCACGCATGTCAGTCGACGCTGTGATCTTACCCAAGTTGTGTTCGGAAATTCCTAGCACTTATTTAGGTAATATAGATACTTCTGATTTTCAAAATGTACCCCTCGCGGACCCTACGTTCCAAGAACCCGCTAATATTGATTTTCTTTTGGGCGCTGATATTTTTCCCTATATTTTACGCGAAGGGCGCATTGATAATGGCCCCAACAAACCAATTCTTCTTAATAGTATTTTTGGCTATATTATTATGGGAAAAATAAAAATAATAAAATTAAATCGCAATCACATTCAACCGCTTTATTTTGCTCTGTAAATGAAACCGATTCACTATCGCTAGACCACGCTTTAAAACGCTTTTGGGAATTAGAAGAGCTACCTAAATCAAATTTTTGCTCGCCCTCCGATATTCTTGCCGAGAAAAGCTTTGTTGAGACTCACTGTAGAGACGAAACAGGGCGATACATGGTAGAACTACCTTTCCAAGATAATACGCCTCCGCAATTTGATTTTCATGCAACGCGCTCATTGGCTTTAAGAAGATTTTTTTCGCTTGAAAAACGCTTAATTTTAAATCCTAATATTTATAAAAAATATTCAGATACTATTCAAGAATATATTAACAATGATTATCTTGAAATTATTCCTGACGAAGAAATAAATAAAAACTCTTTTTACTTACCCCATCATTGCGTAGCCAAGGGTGACAATATTCGAATTGTTTTCGACGGATCGTCTCGTCCAAATCAAAATTCACCCTCAAAGAAGTTTTTGCTCTACTTCTCAGTTTTCGTATTTCTTCTGTGGTCTTTACTTGTGATCTTAAAAGCATGTTTACACAAGTTTTAATTGCCCCTATTCATAGGGATTTTCAAAGAATAATATGGAGATTCACTCCCAACGAGCCCATATAAGACATGCGTTTTAAACGGGTCACTTTTGGTCTGAGCTCTTCTCCATATCTCGCTAACCGCGTCATTGCTCAATTATCACAGGATGAAGGAAACAAGTTTCTTCAAGCTCGTGAGGTACTCAAAACCTCAATTTACGTTGATGATTTAATTTGTAATGCAAATAACCTCTCAGAAGCTAGAAATTTACGCGATCAACTTATAGAACTATTGGGAAACGGTGGGTTCGAACTTAGAAAATTTGCAAGCAACAATAAGTCATTTTTACAAGACCTTCCGGAGTCCTACTTGCACTCAAACTCGTTTAATTTCGATTCAATCGAGGCAATCTGAAACAATAAAAATTTTAGGCTTACAATGGATTCCTTGTAAAGATATTTTTACCTATCGCGTAGATCCATTGGAACGAGAATGTACAAAACGCACGATTCTGTCAGAAATTGCAAGATGCTTTGATCCACTAGGATGGCTCTCACCTCTGAGCCTGTTCTCCAAAGATCTATTGCAGCTTCTGTGGAAACAAAAATATGACTGGGACCAGGAAGTTTCCCCCTTTATACGCCAACGTTGGTTAAAATATAAATCTGAGTTAGGCCTTATTCAAAACTTTTCTTTACCGCGACGTTTTATTATTGATAATTTTACAGAATGTCAACTTCACGCTTTCTGTGATTCGTCAGAAAAAGCTTACGCTAGTATAGCGTATTTTCGCGTTTTACAAAATAATAAAATCTGCACTTTTCTCATTGCTGCTAAAGCAAAAATCGCTCCGGTAAAAACAATTTCAATCCCGAGATTAGAGCTAGTAGCCGCTGCTTTACTGGTTGATCTTGTTTCCGCAATTTTAAAAATTCTAGGAGATAAAATTAAAATTTCTAAAATTTTCGCGTGGTCAGATTCCACAATCGCTCTTAGCTGGATTAAAAATCCCCCTTATAGATACAAAACATTTGTCGCCAACCGGGTTGCGAAAATTCAAAATAAACTACCAGCTGCAATATGGCAGCATGTACGCACAAATGATAATCCCGCAGACTGTGCAACAAGAACTTTGTTGCCGTCAGAATTGTTAAATACGCCCCTTTGGTGGTGCGGTCCAGATTGGCTTTCAATGCCTGATGAGCATTGGCCACCAAGCATTTATTCTGAACCATTGGATTCGGACGAAGTTCTTGGTGAAGAAAGGAAAATAACTTTGGTCGCATTTACAGAAAACACGTTTTTTGATATTCTTTTAAACAAATATTCTTCGCTTTCTAAAATTCAAAGGATAATCGCTATCTGGTATCGTTTTATCTGCTTTAAAAGAAATCTTGCTTATCGTACTGGACCCATAGTCCTGTCAGAACTTAATCTCGCTCTTATTTTTCTGATCAGGCATGTTCAAACAGTCACATTTTCTCAAGAAATCTCAAATATTAATGCGAAAAAACGCATTTCAAAGCCTTTTAGAAAGTTAGACGCTTTTCTTGATAATAAAAATATATTGCGGGTTGGAGGTCGCCTCCGATATTCTGATCTTTCATATGACCAGAAACACCCGATTCTTTTACCACGACAACATAGATTAACTACGCTCCTCATTGAACACTATCATAAATCTTATTTGCACCCAGGTTTGCAAACTTTACAGTTCTTAATTTTTCAAAATTTCTGGATATTATCTCCTAAGCGGGCGATAAGAACCGTTATCGCTAACTGTAAAAATTGTTGGCGACTTAATCCGAAACCTTTTGAACCAAAAATGGGAAACTTACCCAAATTACGCATATCTGCTGTCAAAAGTTTTACCGTAGTCGGTTGTGACTATGCGGGTCCAATATCCATATCATTAAGCAGAAAAGTTCGCGGAAATAAAACGCTTAAGGCTTGGATCTGCATATTCGTTTGCTTCTCTACCAAGGCTCTTCATATCGAATTAGTTTCGGATTATTCTAGCGAAGCTTTTCTGTGTGCTTTAAGGCGTTTTATGGCACGTCGAGGAAGGGTCTCAAAAATAATATCAGACCAAGGAACTACGTTTAAGGGTGCAAATAAGGAATTACAGATAATATTTAAACAAGCGGCAGCCGCGGAATCCATTGAGTGGTTTTTTCACCCCCCAGGGGCGCCACACTTTTCTGGATTAGCAGAAAGTGGAGTAAAGGCGGTAAAAACGCATTTGTATCGCGTTATCGGAAGCCAGATTTTAACGTACGAAGAGCTTTATACGGTCTTAGTACAAGTGGAAGCGCTATTAAATTCTAGACCATTGTCTCCTTTATCTAGCGACCCCAATGATTTGTCTGCGTTGACACCAAATCATTTTTTGACTCTAGAACCTGTTTGTAGTTTACCCGATCCTGATGTAACCAGTATCAAACTAAACCGCCTCTCTAGATGGCAGATGATCCAAAGATTACATCAGGATTTTTGGGCGCGTTATTCTAAGGAATATTTACATACACTGCAGCAGCGGTCCAAGTGGCTGGAACCCACTTGTCCCGCCCCTGCTATAGGTACTATGGTATACATAAAGTCGGATAATTTACCACCGACAAAATGGTCGCTTGGTAGAATTATTGCCCTTCACCCAGGTGAAGATCAAATCTCACGTGTTGCCACTGTGCGCACTGTCTCAGGAATATTTCAAAGACCTCTGGTAAAGCTATGTCCTTTACCGATGGACTTTGAACCTGAAAACATTTAAAAATTACATCAATGTAATTTTTAGGCGGGCAGAATGTCCAAAATTCACTCGCCTTTGTAAATATACTTTTGGGTATAAGAATTTTGTTTTATTTTAATATTTTTCTCGCGTTTATACGTTCGTATTTGTCTTTAAGAATTTTGGCGAATTCGATTGAAAACTTTATTTTATTTTACTTTTTGAGCATGTTCAATTGCATCTTCGCGCACTCAACCAGTTGAATTTGTACATTGGGGGTGTGCGCGCTTCGATATATGACAATTGCTGTCGAAAAATCACTTCTGTGTGAAAGACGTCACAAACAACACGCTGCAAAAACAGGGGTAAGTGCATCTTCAACTGTTCGTAATTATTTTCAGTTCAGATTTCATAATTAATTAAATTATTCGCAGGTGATTGGTAAACTAATTTTATGAACCAGCAATCTAATTAATTTTCACTTTATACCAATCACCTATTAAGCTTATCAACGCTTTAGTTTAGGGTTCCAAAGCTGTAGTCAGAATTATTAATAACTAGTTCTTAGATCTATTTTGTATAACTTCAGAAGTAAAGCAAGGTGATGTATGCGTTATCTTCATTACTGTTTAATCGGCTCTTTGAAGCTTCTGTTAGGATGGTTGATAAACCCAGATATATTAGCACCAAATTAGGTTGCAGATAGGTTGCTACACAGATGATATTAGTGTTCATAATGGAAACTTTAGATCTTTGGCCAAAACTATAGAAACCAAAAAATGAGGACTGAGAATAAATGAGTCAAAAACTAAACAATAAAATCTCAAAAAATAGCGAGGAAAATGCTGATAGTTTTCGGATAGTGGGTTAGAGTTTCGAGCAAGTAGAGAAGTTTGCATACTTGTAAGCAAACATAAACAAAGGAAACTTTAATACAGAGGAAATAAAACTGAGGAGATTCAACGGGAACAAAGTCTTTAAAGCTCCTAAAAAACTGCTCAAGTCAAAAATTTTGTCAAGATGTTTCAAACAAAAATCTACATTCAAATAACTAGACTGCTCGAGCTATATAGGTGAATATAATGGACACTTCCAGAGGCAAATGAGAAATCACTCAAATACTTTTTAAAAAATTCTTAAGATATTTGGACCAGTGCCAACTGCAGATGGTTATTGGGGAATACGGATGAATTATGAAATAGAACAGCTAATAAATGGTGTAAACATCGTGGAATTCATCAAAAGTAGAAGATTTGTGTGGTTAAGAAACGTCAAGATAATAGATAAGACAACAGCACCAAGAAAAATTAATGAACCAGAGACCTGCAGGAAGGAGAGTAAGATGGAAGCCACGGGAAAGGTTTGTAGACGATGTCGAAAATTCCATAAAGATTATCGAAATAAGAGGCGAAAAATCGTAACAGGCTAAAACCTAGAAGGGCTTGCTTAAAACCTAAAAGGGCAATATATTAAATAAACAAATACAATTAATAAAAAATAGCATGCAGAACGATAAATAAATAGATCCATGACGGATCTGATACCTTCCTAGCACATTAAGACACTCCAAGTAAAAGTAAGCTATATCAACCTTAAAAATAGATTTTTATAGATTTCTCACAAACTAAAGCTTCTACGAAGTTTTTTGTTTTGCACAAATTTTTGAGCAAAATATGCTCTACTACATTTTCTATATCATATTGATGCGATGCACCGTTAAAAAGTTAGCATTTAAAAAAAAATTAGCTGTCAAAACACTGTCATTAGTATTAATGGATTATGACCAAAATCTAATTAGCTCGTTACAGTGTCAAACACTATTGTACCTAAAAACTTGAAAATTTTTTTTTGCGGTTTAGGACCTGTCGTGTTACGGATAGACATACACACACAAACAGACATCACGAAAATATTGCGAAGATAAGTCAAAATAAAAATAATACCTTCTCTAGCCATTGCTGCGCTGGTTAGGAAGGTAATAATAGCATGCAATAATAAGGAAAATTCTAAAATGTGTACAAATGCCATTTTTTCAGCCTTAAACTTAAGCAATCAAGTTAATGTTTCAATACAATTTTTGATTAACTTAAATGTGCTAATTCTGAACCTATTAATTTGGTCTTAAGTTCGCTCTTTTGATATGTAGTTTTTTCAAACAAAAATCTACCCCTTTAAGGTACGGGTCTACTACTTACCGTGTATTAAAGGGAGCTCGTTAAGTTAGTAGTCGTTTTGACCTATTTTTGCAAAAGTTTCCCTTAGGCTATGTTCTCTTGGACCATTGGGATTTTATTTTATTATTTGACTCATTATTTTATGTAAAGACTTCAACAAGAAAAACTATGGTTTTTCTACGCCTAGGGTAAACATATTAAAGAAATGCAAGTTTTGAAATAATAAGCAAACTCCAATATGAAAACAAAGATTTGGAATGGTGCTAAATGCCAAGTCTTAAAAACCTGCGTACTAAACTGTGAATGAAAAAAAATATTTTCTTGTCCTCATTACCTACGTTAATAACAGTCATTTTGGTTTATTGCAAAAATTTTAAAATGCCGACAAAAAATATAACAACTTTTTATAAAATAGCTTCCTAAGGGTTTGAAAATGACGTCAATAATTGTCGAAGGACTCGTCTACATTAACGCAAGCAAATTAGTACTAGGTCAATGAATAGCATTTTAAACCATGATAACACTATTTAATAATTTAGTCAATATTTGGCTTATCGCCAAGTCCTATTCATTACTATTCAATAAAAAAAACCGGTAAGGGCATACTAGCATTGCTAGCTATAGTAATTTCACGAGAGACCGCCTAATGTAATTTGGTTTTAAGGATTGCTGACATTAATGAGCTGAGATGTCCAATTTCCTAACTATATACAAGGTCATCAGAAAAATACAGGCATTTAAAAAATCATCATATTCCAAGGCCTATTTTTACATTCGTTATTCTACCAAACTTTTGCTAAAATGAAAGATGAATACAGGCTTAATATATAAAATCAGTCATTTCCTATTTTCAGTTCCCGCTATGATATTTTTTATTTGTTTTTGTTTGCTTATGTCAAATTATTTTTTGACTTTTTAAAATAAAATTAAATTAGCATCCAAACTGCTTTTAAATTCTAAATAATATTACACTACAAATACATATATATATATATATATATATATATATATATATATATATAAATATATATATATATATATATCTATTTATCGGTTTCACAACGTTCTACGTCTTCCGATACCCAATCTCCACTCGTTTCTGTTTGCCCATAATTTATCATTTAGGCCTCTTATTCTTATTTCACTGTCTATTCCTTCTCTCCAGCTTCTCCTTGGCCGTCCTGGTTTTCTTCGGCCAGTTGGTTGCCATTGTAGTATTTGATCAGGTAGTATTTCATCATTCATTCTTTGCACATGTCTGTACCACACCAGTTTCTTTGTTCTTATATCATCCACTAAAGTACGTTCCCCCACTGTCATAATTTCTCTTATTATTTAATTTGTAACTCTTTCTCTTTTGGATTTCCCTGCTGCTCTTCTCCAATAATCTATCTCCGTAGCGGAAAGCATTTTTTCTGTTCTATCCTTGATTGGCCATATTTTTGAGCCGTATGTAATAATACTTTTTAGTAGTAGTTATTGCTTTCCTTCCTTGTACGTTTCGATCTTTTATAGCTTTGTCTAGTGTTCCGTCAGCTGTAATTTTTAGACCTAAGTATTTATACTCATCGCAGGACTGAATTCGCTGCCCGGTATTTAAGATTAGATCCTGTTTCATTCCACCGATACACATATACTCTGCCTTATTGAGATTAACCTCTAGTCCCCACTTATTGTACTCTTCTATTAGTTTTCGTGTCATATATTCGAGGTCGTCATAATCCTGAGCCACTACTATCTGATCATCGGCGAAACATAAAGTATACAAGGAGGTTTCGTCCAACGGAATTCCCATCTTTTGGCATTTTCTCTTCCATACTTTAAGGACTTGTTCCAAGTATATCTTGAAGAGCGTATGCGAGATACAGCAACCTTGTTTAAGACCATTATTTACTTGAAAGCCTTTAGTTAGTTTTGCTTTTATTTTAACTCTTTGATGGCCTTAATCAGTTGTACGCTTATGTTTGTGTTTTTCAACGCTTTCCAAAGTAGATTTAGTGGTATACTATCTTATGCCTTCTGCAAATCGACGTAAAGCAGATGCAGCTCTTGTCCGTATGCCATTTTCTTTTCAATAACTTGGGTTATACAAAAGAGATGATCTGAAGTCGATCTACCCTCCCTGAAACCAGCTTGTCCTTCTGCCTCCATGTCTTTATATTCGCTCTCCACTTTATTTCTTATTATTTTACCGTATATTCTGCTTAGCGTACTAGTCACAGATATACCTCTATAATTGTCACATATATCTTTCCTTCCCTTTTTGTGTATTGTGGATATTTATGACGTTTTCCACTCAGTTGGTACTACAGTTCCATTTAAATATTTTTGGAAAAGATTCCGTAATCTCCAAAACAGTTCTTCAGTGCCATATTTAATAAGTTCGGCTGGGATATTTCCGGGTCCGGCAGATTTACCGCTTTTTAAGGTTGTGCACACGTTTTTGACCTCAGAGATTGTGAGGGGTACTGGAGATCCCATCGTTCTAATTATATTGTCTCATAAACAAAAAGCTAGCCTTGCTTAAAGACCCTGTATGTTTGACTTATTATTACAAAGGAGAGACGCGACAAACCCATCAAAGTCACTAAAATTAACATTTTTTGGTTGTTATTTTCTTGCCAAGTTCATTGGTTTTTCACTAATATAATTCAAATCAGCGGTAAGTGACATCAATCATCATGCAACTTATAAACAAACACGTTTGTCCGCACCCTCTGTACTTATAGGTTTTGTAAAAATCGTTTCTTTTTATTTCCCGACGCTTATGAGTTAACAAGGACAGAAGGTGCGTCTTTCTCTAGACAGCGCTAGAGTATAGATGACCGATATTTAAATTTTTTAATTTTGACTTAAATAAATATGACTGAAAAGTTTGTGGCGTTCTAAAATGAACATCTTTCGGATATGTATTTTCTTGCCAAGTTCACTGGCGCTTCACTAATATAACTTAAATCAGCGGTGGGTGACATTAATCATCATGCAACATATAAACAAACACGTTTGTCCGCGCCCCCTGTGTAGGTTTTGTTAAAAATCGTATATTTTTATTTTCTGACGCTTATGAACAAACAAACTTAGATTTACAAAAAAATTCTGATATTCTGGGAAGCGCTTCTGGTTTATCTCAAACTAAGATTTTAAAAAATGAGCCAAATTAATTAATATACTGAGTGGTTTAGTAGGCTAATTTAATGATGTAAGGTATAAATGACAAAAAATGTTCGAGTTTTCTGATTTTCTGGGAATTACTCCTGCTTGGTCTGAAACTAAGTTGTTAAAAAAATTAATTAAATCAATTTATCTACAGGGTGGTTTAGTAGGCTGATTTAATTAAAGTGTTAAGAGTAAAATTCCTTTGTTTTTAAAGATATTGGAAAATGTTATTAAGAAGAGTTGTTTAGATTCAAAAGTTTCGGCTGATTCTTAAATTTCTGAAAAATCCCTTATTTTATAAGTCGATTATGATAATTTTGTTTAGACGAGTTCAAGCTGATTTTTCTGGAAATTGAGAATCAGTAGTGATTTTTAATTTTACACAACTTTTCTTAATAACCTTTTTTGATATCTCTTAAAATACACTTTTTATCAAACCAACCCACAAAACCATACTGTATATTAATTGATTTGCTTAATTTTCTTAACATGTTAGTTTCAGACCAAGCAGTAGCGATTCCCAGAAAATCAGAATATAAATCGATTTTTTTTTTGTCATTTATACCTTACCGGAACTAAATCCGTGTACACACTTTATATTTTTTATCGATCATGGATTATTTATAATTTTTCGATTTTTAAACCACCCCTCAGGGGTGCTACAACAGTTTGAGACTATTTATAATGGGAATCCTATGACTACATGGACTAGATTTCCAAAAAAATTTCCTTTATTCCTAAATTTAAGTTGAATTCTTGTGAGACACAACTAACTGAAAAATGCTTAATACGCTATTGACCGGTATTAGAAAAATACATTAAAACCGGTCGAGGTCAAGTCTATAGATTTAGTAGTTAGAGCATGGTCTAAGTATTAAGTTTTAAGATCTTAGTAAATAGAGATGTTAAAGTTTAATATAAAGCAACACTAAGCGCCAGGAAGTCTTTCTCCTGCTCGCTCGATTTGAATATCCAAAAAACTTCTTATTCTTTTTCTTACCTGTAATGTCCGTGAGAGGGATATGCAAGTCCTGTGGGCGCGTAGTGAGGACCGGCAAACTGACTTTGACTAAAACTTGACTGGAAGTTTGGCTTGCAGAATTTAAAGTAGGCGATGGCTCCTGAAACGAATGCGATTGGAAATTGAATAGGTTAAAATTAATGCATTAAGTTTCTCGAATCCGACAAACACGCTTTGCTAGTGAATAAAAAGTCGTTAGACTGGCTCAGCTAGTTTTTAATCAATATCACTTCTTTCATTAGAAACATTTGTAGTTTGTCAAATTAAATCTTTCTTGGAAAAGAGTTTTTCAACAGACAGCGTCAGATACTATTAATTCTACACTAAACGGGGCGATCTTTTATACAGTTGTGACTCGGTAATCCATCCCGATGGCCTCAGAAGTCCATGGAGGTATTCGGTTATCCGGATCTTACTTGATTCAATAATCCGGACTTTCGTTTTTTTAGAAAATGCCGTATAATTAATTTAATAATGCAAGTTGTAACATGTCATGGTGCCCAAACAAAGGGAATACTTAGTCAAACTTTGACCAAACGAAAGAAGTCAGATATTGTTGATGCAATAAAGTGTCGTAGCGTTACTGGAAAAGCTTTAGCTTCGCAGTATGGAGTGGGTACGGTGTGTACATCAACGATCAGCGATATTCGAAATAATTCGAAAAGAAGCATAGTATAGCCATCAAGCTAAGATCAGGAAATATTTTAATTCCTGCAAAAAAAATAGACAAAATGAAAAGAGTAAAGCAAGTTTTTGAACAAAAGATGACGAAAATTAGGAGGGTGAAGTCAGTGCAGGTGAAGGCCACAAAAATTAGATTAGTTTAGCTGTAAAAAACACTTTTTGTTAAGCAAAGGATTTCTTATTTTTTATAAATTTGTGTTCATTTCAAATAAAATCAATACTTATTCTACAAAATCCTGCTTTTTAGTAATATTTATACATGTTTTTGTTATTAAAAAAAATGTCCTCAATAAGCCGGATTCCTCGATCATTCGGATCAGCCTGGTTTTAATTGATGAGGATTATCGAGTCACCACTGTACTTGCACACACGCCTGTAGCGCTCATATTTAGCTTTGCAATTTTGATAAGAAAAACCGATAAAATAAGATGGCCTAACACTAAAGATTTGGGCCATTTTTACCTTCCTAGCCCACGTAGCAATAGCTAGAAGGTATTATTTTCGACGAAAATTTTTTTTTGAAATAACGCCAAAAATGTGTTATTTGGATGTATTTTGACCTATCCTAGCAATATAGTCGTGATGTCTGTGTGTGTGTGTCTTTGTGTGTGTGTGTATTGTGTATAAGGAAATGAGTGCAGGTAGGATTGGCAATGCAATCGTATAATATGTAAAACAATGGTTGAAACAAAAATGGATTTTTTTGAGAAACACCTCGTTGGGTGGGGGAAAAATAGTACTTTTCTGTGAATTAAAAACAAAGCTAAACAATTTTCGGAAAATAAAAATCAACACGCTATTTTGAAGAATCATGTATTATTCTGTTCGCGACCTTTAATTTTAAGATGGCGATAACTTTGATCATGATCTTTAAAAAGCAATCAATCCTTGTCAGGATGTTTTTCAGTTTATTAAAATCGGTTCAGTGGTAATAAATTTATAAGGAAATTAATGCAGACATGATTGGCAAGGCAATCATATAATATGCAAAACAATGGTTAAAACAAAATTATTTTTTTTAGAACCACTAAATCGATTTTGGTGATTCGTACCTTGATGTGCATGGCAAGAATGCAGCTTTTTACGAATTAAAAAAATAATTAAAACATTTTCGCAAGACGAGAATAAACGAGCATCTTTGAAGGATATATTTTAATTTTGTCCACCATTTTGGATTTTAAGATGATTGATATATTTAGTCAAAACTTTGATTACTGCTCTGTCAAGTGGTTGGTCCCATTAAAATCGATTGTACAACTTAAAAGTTATATGGAAAAAAATTTATCGTTTTTTTTTGGCTCACCTGGTGTATTTTTAAAATTTAATTTTCAAATGTCTACATAAAAATCCTATTTTGATAATTAATTGAATTACTTTAATTAAAGTTAATAATTAAGTTACAACATTGTTTCTATTGCAGAGGCTCATATTGTTGGACATATTTACCTGGTTTAAAAAAAAACAAACAAAGCAATTTCTGACCTCAATTAATTACGTAAACCCGATACAAAATATTATTTTTAAAACTGAGAGTTTTCTTTAAAACCTGATTTATTTTTTTTTCCTAAAAGAGGACATGATCTAACCTGACGTGACCTAAGCTAATAGAAGTACTTAAAATTAATGCCCGACTTAAGTGCATCGATTATATTCAATTTTACAAAGATATCCAATTTTTTAGAAAGTTACTTTTGTTCTGAAAGTGGAAAATAATATCCATTTATCACTTTTGCCCCTGGACATTTTAAGATAACAACATAATAGATCGCTCTTTTTAATTAGGTGAAAGCTTACACTTGAAACTTTTTAGGATTTTATTATTTGTGCTTGCTACAGGGTGTAGATTTTTCCATTTTATGGGATTTTCAAGAATCTCAATAGAAAAATAATCGACCTTGTTTATTACATATTAAATTAAATTAAAGTTTGTTTTGTAACAATCAACTGTTGAACTGTTTGGGTTACGTTTTGTCTAAGACCGCATCACAAAGCAGTTTAACTCAGGGCTCTTAAAAAATCACAAATATACACTTTGACATAATGTATAACAAGTTTGTAGTTTATTTGTTTATAGATAAAGTCCATTCGCCTTACTTTTACATGCGAACAGTGCTCAACGACAAGTTCATTAAAATTGTCCGTAGTCAACAATTTTCTTCCAATTGAACACATAGCTAAAGCGCTTAATCTACTTTCACACATTGTAAATGTTTTAATACGCTTTAATGTTGAAAAGGCGCGTTCACATTCAACTGTTGTCATAGGCATTGTCAGAGAACACAATATGTTCTCTGCCTATAGGCACCATTCATTTGGCACCTAATCTCAGTCTTCCCTAGCATAGAAAATTGTATGTGGTTATTTAAATGAGTAGCACTTACTTTGTGTCCTTTTAACTTTTCACTAAAGTGCTTGATTTGCCACCCACTCAGGATAACTTCGTGGATTGTTCATAATAAGACAAATAAAGCAAAAAAAGCATTTCTTTTTCACAACCGCACAACCAGTTTTCAGCATCATATTATTTTTTTATGAAATTTTCTATTATAAGTTTTTTTGGAACACCCCTCTGCATAAATTGCACTAAAATGTTGGTTAATTTTTAGGTCGGGTCTATGTGGCTGTAAAGATTTGATTTGTAATCGAAGTTCATAGTGTCAACGTATTTAAATTTGCACAGTTAATAATATAATCGACGGTATTTATTTCCATTTTGAAAACAAGCGAAAACAAACAATTGACACGCGACCGGCAAGGCTTTTAACTACTGACCTACCCCAAATCAAAACAAACTCATACGTTTTGACTAAGAATAGAACCGGCAACGCGTAGGAAGGGCAATGAACGTTTTCGCACAATGAAGATGGCTGACGTCACCTAAAACAAGCATTCCTCCTGCTCCCGCGCTTAATCACCCAGCCATACACCGGGAAAAAACGGGTGAAATTGAAATCTTGCCGGCTTGTAATAATTTACGCTAAAAAAGTTTACCCAATTAATCGTGTTTTGTTAACTACAGCTGTCTAGATTTGGGAGGGCAGTTTTGTCTAGTTTTGGGAGGGCACTGCCCCGTTAACCTCCCTGTAGCAGCCGCCACTGATTGAGACTACAAATAAGAGCTAATTAGATAAATACGTTTTACTTTTCACTTAAAAGTTTGTAACTAGTCAAGTTAAGGTTGACAGCCCTCAGGCGGATTTTAACATGCTGCCTAATAGAATAATGTTTGTATAAAATGAAAAGCCTACGATTTCAGAATTAAGCAATTAATTAATTAATGTCTGTAAAATTTTGGGTCGTAATTAAAACAATCTCTCGTAGTAGATTAATTAGATTTTTCGTACCTTGTGCGTAGACATTTTTTAAAAACTTTTTTGTATCTTTTACGTTTTTGTATCTGCGACCGTTATCAAACAAAAAACATTATATATATTTTTTTATTTTATTTTATGGGCTAGACGACTAATAAAAGAATATACTTTTGCTGCTCAATTAAAGCAAATTATCTTTTTTTCTCCAGGGTAGCAGCCGCTAAAAAATACAACATCCTACAGATTGGCAACTAAGTGATTGGACCTACGTTCATACTCTATCTAATTACTAAGTAATTACCCCTTTTGTTTGTACACAATAGCTAGGAACACCCTGTGCAAATGAAAGCATTCAATCTGCATATAAAAGGTTAAAATGAAATTTTTTATTAGTGTTTGATTACATAATATCTATAACCTTGATTTTCAGTGCTTTGGGTGTAGGTGCAGTTGGAGTCTCACAATTAATATTATTAATTTTTATAAAAGCAAAAGTTTTCCAAGGAAAAGGAGCCCTTGCTTCTACTAATGCCCCTTCAAGAAAAAAAGCAAAGCATAGAAACAAGAATCTATTCTGTTTTGTTTTTGCGTAAAATAGTCTAAAAATAAAATTTTGAGAACTAAAATCATTTTATAAAAAAAGTCTTTGCAACTCAAATTCTAAATTCTTACACAGAAAAAAAAATGTCTTCAGTCAATGCAAATTGCTTTGATCCAAGAAAAAATCTGCTTTCCTAGGCACGAAGACGATATTTTCTTAACAAAAAAAAACTATTCGCTTGAACTGCTGGTTTCCGTTGAAAATAAAAGTTGCCTTTATTCAAGAAAATTGATTTGTTTTGAATGGAAGGGGCAACCTTCTTGTTTTGTGTTTTCTAGTATTATGGAATAAATCACCATTTTCGTTTTGAGATGCCGGATATTTTGAGTTAAAAAATTAAAAGTCTTGATGCAAAATAAAGCTTTATTTGTGTTAAGAAAATATTAGTAAGACATTTTATATCTTGCTTCAAAACCACTTTTTCTTCGCGAAAGGCAGTTTGTTTTAAACCAAAACAATTTACCAAGACAATTATTTTTTTTTCCCAAAACAAGCGGTTTGCTTTGCTTGATGAAGAGAAAACAATTTGTTTGATTTAACTACCTAAAACTCGCAAATTTTTCCTATTAATATTTTAAACGTTTTATTAGTTTTGAGATATTGGCGATAATATAGAAATATTATTTAAAAAATAATTCTATAAATTGTATATATTTTAGTGGGAAATTTATTTTCTTTCACAGTGCACCGTTCTACCAAATTTGCTTTTAAACTAAACTGTTGATACTAATTAATTAAAAACGTTTAAACTTCAATATGAACCGAACCCTTAATTTAAAAAAAAATTGAATATTTTATAACAAGAGATGCAGGTCTACTTTTTTATCCTGCGACGAAAAAGTTTTCACATATCACAATATTTTAAAAACCCCGTGATAAAAGTGTTCTTTTATCCCTCGACGAATTGTAGCCCTTCCTCTGGTTGCTCTGCAAAGTGACACTTTTATCCCTTGGTATATAATATACAGTGAAACCTCCAATAAGCGGACACTCACGATTTCGTCGATTTTATCCGCTTATTAAAGGTGTCCGGTTATGAGAGGGAACTGCGAAATTTTAATATATACAGTCGAACCTCTCTAACTCGAACCTCTATAACTCGAACCTATCTATAACTCGAACCTTTTAAGAGGTCCCTGCACTTTTCACATGTATTTTAATCCATTTAATTCGAGTTTCTATAACTCGAACTCTCCATAACTCGAACTGTTTTGGTTGTCCCTTCAGGTTCGAGTTATAGAGGTTCGACTGTATTTATTAACAATTTCCGCTGCTTGAGTTTTTCCGATATTAAATTTTTCAGCGATCTTTCGTGCTGATAGATGTTCCTTCTCCGAAACGTTAACAACTTCCATTTTTTCAGGTAAACTAAGAAATTTTTTACTAGGCGTCATTTCATAGAGATCTATTGCTAGCCAACTGAACAATAAAAATATAACACAGCAGTCCCACCGAATAAAATATGTTGTAAATAAGAGAGAAGTATTCGGTCTGCGCATTAAAACGGAGAAGTTATTCCCCGGCTGCAAAATGCGTTGATCCCAACATACCCGTGCTGTTCTCGGAACATACTACATAATATTTATGCCCATTTCATGCAGTGCCTTGTCCCGTTGTCAGAGGTTCGCGCCCGGTTAAGGGAGGTTTCAGAATTTTTTAACGAAACAAAATTGTCCGCGCCCGTTTATTAGAGTGTCCGATTATTGGAGTGAATTTTACATGTAAAGAAATAGAGAAAAGCTTGGTTCCAACAAATTTGTCTACCTAAAGTGAGTGTCCGCTTAATAGAGGTGTCCGCAAGGAGAGGTTTCACTGTATTATTATAACGAGGTCTATACATTATGTTTCGTAATTTTTAATTAATTTTCCGTATTTTGTTCCATTAACTTTTTTGGTGTTTTTACGTTTTGATGTTTTTTTTTTAATTTTTAGTGTTTATCTCTGATCAGTAACTATTGATCTTGATTTTTACATTTTATACCTGACATGTCACTTTTAAACTTGTTTTGTTACTTTTTATTTATGATTGATCACTTTTTATCTCGGTGATTAAAAATGACACTTTTTTCCATAAAATATGGATTAAAAAGTGTATTTTTCAATACAAAATTGCGAAAACTATTTGTTTAATAAATGTTTAGCAGGACCTTTATTTTATTGTAACCTTGTAAATATTTTAAGATTTGTGTAAAATATCAAAAAAATATTTACAATTCTCTGTTAATTTAATACACCCTGTATCTAGCTAAACGTCATAAATTACTTACCAGGTATTAAAATGGCCAGGAAACTGAGAACTTTCTTAAAGGAGGCTAAGCCCAGGATAAGTGGCAGGAATAGCAGCAGCTTTATCTTGAAAATCTTAAGAATCAACAACATGGGAATAAGCAGCTTCTTTAGTTGTTTGCGTTCTGTAAAACAAAAGTTTTAACTGTTTATATTATAGTTCAAAATAGAGAGAGGTGGATGAACCATAAAAACGTAAAATTTTTGGGAGGGCCGGTGCCTTAACGGCCGGTTCCGGTAACCGGGCAAAAAAAAATTAAATAACACCCAGTGTTATGAACAATGGCGAGGCGTAAAAGGCGTAAAAGTATTACAAAAAAAATTAAAATATTTTTATTTCGCATAAAAAGTATAACAAATATTACAGTAACTTTCAAACTGTCTTAAAAATAAGTTCTAGTCTGCCTATTATACTAGTAGAAAAATGGTAAATAACTATTCGTCCGTTTGTAAAATTAGGGACGAGAGACACGCAGGCTCCAAATTTGCACGCACTATCTAGCTGGCCGACTACAGTAGACAAATAGCCGAATGTCTTTTTCACTCGCTATCTCCGCCGCCAAATTGTTGCGCTTTTGCGTTGAACTGGAACCTGTAGCTAGGATTTTAGAAGACAATTTCGAATACGTCTACACCATCTACACTGTTTTTTTAGAAAGGGACGGGCCGTGCGGCGACACCAGGATTGTCATTATTTTTGGTTTTTAGTTGTTAATTAATAATTGATCATGTGCTATGCCAAAATATTTTAAAAAATATACAAACAATAAATAGTATTAAGGAATATTTTTATGTAATAATAATATCGAAAATTTTGGGTAAATATACAATGTCTACTCGAATGCTTTGCCACTGGTTATGAATACGTAATATTGAATGCATAACTAACTAATTCAGTATAATCAGTATTATCGTGATGTTGTTCTTAAATACACCGTCCAGCTATGTGATAAAAAAGAACAAAATTGCATACATAATTAAAGAAACTTTACAAATTATTCCCAGCTGACGAAAGGCTACCTAAAAAATACCTACTAACAGTCCCTCTCAGCAGTGGCGGACTACGGGGAGACTAAGGGACTTTAAACCCCGGGATTTAGAGGGACGGCATCGGCAGGCTGATAGAGATAGAGCGAGCAAGAGAGAGATACAATATTGATGATAATCAGGAGCGCAACTCGACAAAGCACCCTTACACAATAAATTTTTTGCTATTTTATGCAATTAATAGCAGCGGTTTTTTGAAAGACCAAGGGAAGGCTAAATTTAGGTTTTTGGGCAGTAGCGGATTCAGGAAAATCAGAGGGGCCCCCCCGTTCTCAAAGACATAAGCCTAAATTTAATGGGTCATTTTAATAAAAAATATTTTTCTATTAACGTTGTATTTATGCCTTTGTGCGAAATATGTGCTGGTCGCCTCTTTTTTCTCATGTCAGTTTACAGTTCCTATCGACCCTTGAACATAGAATTGAAGATCTAATATGTATTATAAAAAAAAGCCAAGCACGCGAAAATGGCATTCCGTAAAAAGAATTGAGATAAAAGTAAAGCCAAGTTCTCCAATACAAATTTCAAAATGAAAGGTTCTTACTAGTTTGGAAATGTTTTTTTAAGCTTTTCTATTAAATAAATAACCGTCAAATGAAATTATAAAAAAAACACTTTTATAAGGTTTTTTTTACGTTCATTTAATCACGGATTAAAATTTCCAAATAAAAATACTCATTCGTCTCAATTTATTTCAAACTGGATTATATGATCTCACTCTATCAAAAAGAAAGCTTAGTTTATTTTGTATAATTTTTCCGTTTAAAATATAAGTAGGCATTTATATATTTGTTTCTTTATGCGTGGGGATGATATAACATTTCTAAGCCCTGCATACCTATTTACTTTATTTTGAAACCCCCATCCCTCTCCTCATTTTAGTTATTTTATAGGAATATATTTTTTGGAATATAAACACTTCGCAAATCCTTCACTCCGTCAATGGGTCCCAGATAGACTTGGGGTCGCCAACTTTTGCTGAAATGTTGACATTAAAACTAAGATAAAATGGAGAAAACTTTTAGTCCTCCCTACTTAAATTTTAATACTTCGTTAAAGAATTATCTTTTGGGGTTCAAGTAGAACTTACTAAGGCTAAGAGACATTCTTAAATTACTTAATGCTGAAGGGGGAAAGGGGGTTTAGCCATCGTCATACTCAAGTCAATATTTCTAATAATTTATGAATGTTCCCTATGCCCTATAAAGTGCGTGCCCACATAAGAATAATTGCAAAAAAGTTATCTGGATAGTCTTGTCCACAGTGGCGGAGCGTCCATGTTACGACTGTTACATGGACATATTATACATTACATGTCAGTGGCGTATCAAGAAAAAGGTTTCGGGGTGGGCGCGAGACAGTTTTGGGGCGGACCAAGACCCCATGAGGCCGAATTTTATGCTGTTTTATGTTTGTATTCATGAAATATGTGGAAAATAGGAGGTCGTCTTTTATGCTGTTTTATGTTTGTATTCATGAAATATGTGCAAAATATCTAAAAAAATCTTAGCTTCGGGGGGGTGAAGCCCTTATATACGCCACTGTGACATGTCATAAAAATTTTGAAAATAAATATTTTATGACTACTGTGAATCAGTTACATACGTTTTGCCTTCCGTTAGGTCGACAATATTCCCGTACCTAAAAAGTACATTTTTAAAACGTCCCAAAAAGGACGTTTTAAGAACATGCAAGTCTGGACGTTTTTAATATGTATTTTTTTAATCCCTTAGGTGCCTAAATTTTGCGTACCCGAAAAGTACTTTTTTAAAACATTCCAAAAAGGACGTTTTAAATAGAAACATACTGTTCAGGACGTTTTTAAAATATACTTTTTAGATCTCTTAAGACTCTAACTTTGACGTACCTAAAAAGAAAGTTTTTAAAACGTCCCGAAAAGTAATTGGTATCTAGGTAATATTAGCGCATGAAAAAAAAATTTTTTAATTAAAATCTCGAAAACTGTGTGAAAAAATTCACAATATGCTTATAATCCGCAACAAATTGTTTATGCTGCGCTAAATATAGAAATTAGATTACATAATTGAGTTTTGGTGCGAACTTTCCCTCACAATTCCGCTGGGAATATTAACGTTGGTTTTGGGGAGGTTTCACAAGGCACAATTAAAAATGCAAGCTACTAAGTAATAAATACTGCAATTACAGATGTTCAAAAGCAGAATTAGAATACTGGATACAGAAACCGACCTATAAAGTTATTGCTATTATTTTGACACTAGACAACCAAACTTCACTGACGATCTCAATGCCTAGTAATATTTTTTTATACTTTTAAACATGAAATAATTTGAAAACAGTGGAAAAGATAAAGTAACGATTATAATTATAAAACGTTAAACGAAATTTTTATTAAGGGTATGTATAAAATAATAGTGCTAGAATTTTGAGTCGGTAAAAAAAGTTCGCGGTTTTGTAGCCAAATGTTTACCCACAAGTCATTAAAAAACATACCTATTACTACTATGTTTGGGGTTTCTAATTCTATGTTTTTTAAAAAAACTTACCTAAGCCCACCCGAATTCGGCCATGCATTTTTTGCAAATTTATCAAAAAATTCTGCTCAAATAATTGAAGTGTATTGTAAAGGGTGTAAATTAAAACAACCATGCTCCGTGCACAAAAACAATGCGAGTAATACGACTAACTGATGGCCTGTCCCAGGCACAAATTTTTTTTGTTTTTTCCCATTTAAACAACGCTAAAATGCCCAACATTAGCCCTATGACTGTCGCTCATATAATCTATTTCTACTCGGAGAAGCAAAGAGAAAAGAAAAGTGGTAGGGTGTTCAACGCTGCTATGGGTTTCAATGGGCCGTTCAATGCGTCGCCGCGCCTTCAGCCTCGCCACAAGTCGGAGTGTGATCGAGTGCATTACACAGTGTTAGCGAATTTCATATAGTATATAAATTACAAAGAAATGCATAAAATAAAATAAAAACCAATAAAGATGTTTTAAAAAGAAAAAAACTTTTTGCAGAAAAATACGGCATAGCCATGGGTCCATGGCACAACCACACGAGCCGCCACTTATAGTCAGAAGAAGCGAGGTCTCATTGGCTAGATACAGACGACGAGCCACAAAATACGAACCTTTCCGTATTTGCCATTGTTTATCAGTGTCTGGTATTTTTAAATTAGTTAACTTACTAAAAGGTGAAGCTTTCTTGTCCTCCAATACATCGATTTCCCCAACAACTTCATCCAAGAACCGTGGAGAGTACCTTCCACTATCCGTTACTTCGTCGTTAAAATCTACCTCTATCGCATTTGATTTCATAAACTTTTCAACCTGAAATATAAAGTAGTAATATTAAGTTTAAAAAAAAAGTCTCGTCAGTAATTTAAAATGGTTTATTATAAACCTCTGACTGAAATATCATGCCCCTGACTGCTATCATTAAATTTTGAGTGTGCGACGGTTACTATACCGCCCGCTTTTATACTTACTTAAAAATGCCAAAAAAATATATTGCAACAATTACATTAGGTACATATTGTCTATAATTTGCAAAAACAAATAAGTAAATTTCCGTTTATAAGGTTGCGGTTTTTTTCTGAAAACGCTGTAATATGCAAACTGCGGCTAAGCGCAATCCACCTAGCTATTTCGTAATGTGTTTCCGTCTATTGTCATGAAAACGCAGGAGATGCTCGAATAAACATACGCGCAGTTTACTGAAGTACGGGGCTCTATTGAGTCCTCCACAATGACCATTGCGGTTTTCTTTCGGTCTCATCAGGTTGATTAAATTACAGAGTAAATAGCGGTTAATTTTTTAAATAATAACTTTAATAATAAATATAACCCAATTTTATTTAAGTGTCGTTAAATTTATTATAGTACTTCTCCAGTATGGCCCATAAATTTTGAAATACTAGCCAAGATATTTGAAAAGTTTTTAATTGCAGCTCAAATGTTGTTTTTAACTTTTCTGGGAACTCACGCCCCTTGACTATTTTTGTGGGGATATTTAAAAGAAATCGTCCGACCGATCCTCTCGTAACTGAGGAGTAGTTTGAAAAGTCATTCCAGAGGCCATTAACAAAGTTAACTTTTTAGAAACTAAATTGGAAAACCTAGGATAACGATGGTGCACATCTTACAAACATTTTGCTTTCGCTTTCATAACTTCACACAAATAATAGTGCAGTCATTATAGAATTTTATCTTGCAAAAGGTGGTTTAGTCGCGATTTTGACATAAGTTGTTGTCATTGGAGTCCTAAAAACAAATTTGTGCTTTCGACCTGGAGGGGGGGGGGCTGCTCCTCCCGCAGTCTTGGATTTAGTGTGCACATAATTTTTTTTAATTAGTTGGTTACTGTACGTTAGAAAAAACGGTTTTAAACAAAAATTGAAGACAATAAGATTTCCTATAAAAACGCTTTTGTACGTTTTTTGGTCAGACGAATGGTGTTCGAGTTATGACGCTAAACATTTCACCTCCATTTTGGATTTTGATCTTTATTTTTTTCGTAGCCTTTAACTTCGAAACTGCTTATTTAAAATAAGGTCTATCATATGACAAAGACCAACTAATAGCCTAGTTTTCACTGAGTTTTTTGTGTAGTACCCTTGCCGAGATACAAGCCCTGAAGTGTTAGCAGTACAGCGTGACCCATTTTCGATGGGATTCAATGGGAAACTCGGTTATTATTAAAGATATTGATATTCTGATTGCACCGAATCGTGCTCTTTGGTGTAATCAGTTGTTTGCTATACCTTGTAGTTTCGCTAATACAGGGAGTTCTTGAAAAAAAGGCATTTTTAATAATCCCTTATATCTCGCTTATTTTACGAGAAATTTTTATTCTGTAAAAAGTTTTCTATGGCAACTTTTTTAAAGGAAAATAATGACGTTGTCAATTTTTTTAAATATTGTTTAGTTTTTGAGATGTGGTATTTATCAAAAAAAAAAATTAAATATGGACCTGTATTTTTTTTATCACTATTTTGATTAGCTTCATGCTATTATTATCACAAAATAATAAAAATTTTATATTTTTTTTTGTTTTAAAATTTAAAAAAAATATTTATTATAAAAAAAAAATTTTGTCCGAACCTGGAAATTTCCAACATAAATATATATTAAAAATTGCTAGTTGAACGATTTTTAGTTTAACTGTTCCGATAAAATGGTTTTACGTTAATTTAAGGATTTACTTGAAACAAAGTCTACGACAAATACAAAAAAAATAACGAATTACAAAAAATAATAACTAATTTTTCTTTAATGGTCTAAATGTTCAAACTGATTGCCATGATGTGCGAGACATTGTTGGCATTTTTGAGTAATTTTTCTTAACGCATTTTGCCTAATAATATTTCTGCCGTTTAAATCTTGGGATTTTGTTGTTTGAATAAAGGATATAGTCGATTTCTAGCCATTTTTAAATAATTTTGAAGTAACTTTCATGAATTGCTGTGCTACCATCAAATAATTTGGCTTATTACTTTATTTATAAATCTTTTCATTAACGTTTCAAAAAAGATAAACTAAAAATCATCCAACTAGTGTGTCCTGCAATTTTTAATTTATATTTAAGTTAAAAATTTCCAGGATTGGACTAAAATTTTTTAAAGAATGTATTAGATATTTTTTTTCAATCTTAAAACAAAAAATAGTAAAGTTTTATCATTTTAAGATAATAATAGCATGAAACCAATCAAGTCCGTATTTAATTTTTTTATGATAAATACCATAACTCACAAACTAAACAATATTTTAAAAAATTGACAACGTCATTATTTTGTTCTAAAAAGTTGTCATAGAGTGGTTTTTACAGATTAAAAATATCTTGCAAAATGGGCGAGATACAAGGAATTAACAAAAATGCAATTTTTTCAAAAACTCCCTGTATTAGCGAAACCACGGGGTACAGCAAAAATCTGATTACAACATTTTTAAGGGCTCAAAAAAAGAGCACAGTATTGTGCAATCAGAAAATCGATATCTTTAATAATAACCGAGTTTCCCATTTAATCTCATCGAAAATGGGACACGCTGTACACCGGTTTCCTATGTACAGTGTACTCCTGTTATAACGCACCCTCAAGGGATCAGAAAATGTATACTTTATAAGCGGACGTACGTTATAAAAAAACACAATTAAAAAGTTATGTTAGAACGTATATTTTTTATTTGGAATAACGTGGTTGTTTTTAACAAGTTCTTTTGCCCAATACCTTCCGCTTTGCTGATGCCTCTCAATACTTTTAATAATCTCTACCTTTTCTTTTACAGTTATAGATTTGCGCCGGCAATTCTCCATTTTAACCACAAACACACAAAATCGTACTTTTAGACCATTTTTTCATAAAGGAATAAAGTCGAAACTGACGGCCTGCTGCCTGCAACTCGCGTTCGAATGAGAAAACCACGGAATGATTACTGAAAAACCCTCGAACTTTTCGGGGAATCACTTGTAATATTCCGATTTTAACGTACACTTGTACGTTACAACCGGAATATTATAACGGAATTACTTAAAATATGGTACGTTATAAACGAAGTAGAAGGTTTAAAAGATACGTAATGTCCGGTGAAAAAAAGAAGAGTATTTTGGTCGGACCAATGAAATATGTACGTAATAACCGAAAGTATGTTATAATCATATACGTAATATTCGTATATGGTTATAACCCAGGCACGTTATAACCAGAGTACACTGTCCATAGGTTATGCAAAATAAACCAAACCTATTCAGTTCTATATCGTTTTCTCAAAAGGTAAGCATTTTACAGAAAGTGTGTAATTAACTTTATTATAAAAAATTAAATTAGGTATCTTTTAAACGATGTATCACCGATGTGCGCCAAGTCCACTTAATTGGCATCCATAAATTGAGGTTACTTTTTAAGATCAGGAAAAAAAATTATGTTTTATTTAGTTTTCAAAAAAACCAAGCATTTTAGCGAAAAATGTTGAAACGCCTTTTTTAGAGAAAATAAGATGCTCTTTCAAACGACGTGTCACAAGGACAAGGTTGTGTTAAAGCTATTATTTACACTCCAGGGGCGTCCGCATATTGAGGTTATTTTTTTGTAATATTTTTTTTTGTTTTTTGTTTTATTTAATTTTGTTAAAAACTAAGCTTTCTGAAAAATTATATTATAGATTTTCTCAAAAATGAGCAGTTTTGAAGTTAAAGGCCACTAAATAAAAAAATTGGTCGAAATCCAAAATGGCGGCGAAATGTTTGTCATAATTCGAAATCCATTCGTCTAAAAAAAAGCGTATAACGGCGTTTTTATAGGAAATTTTATTGTCTTCAACGTTTGTCATATACTTTTTTTTTTCTAAATTGTACAGGGACCAAGTAATTTTCGTGCACACTGAATCCAAGATGGCAGGGGGAGCCGGCCCTCCCCAAAGTCGAAAACTTATTTTTTTAAGACTTCAATAAGAACAATGTCAAAATCGCGACTACACCACCTTTTTCAAGCTGGGGGTCTTTTTTTCGTTCTAATGATTTGCCTATTAATAACATTTTCGATCAACACTGCTCTTGACCGCTCAGAAATCGCTCTATGCTAGCGCAGATCTCTGTGGGGGCAGTTGTAAATTAATCCCTGATTGACCCAAATCCTAATTGGGGTGCTTCAAGTGGGATCTTTAACCCAACGCGCTTTTACAACAAACCCACAAAATTTTTTGTTTACCAGTTTTAAAAACATTTTTAAACAAGCAAAACAATTTTGAAAATGATAGGTACTATTTGTATGTAGTAAATAACTCGATTTTTTTATGCAATAACGACACATCCTGTAACAATTTTATTCGTCTTTAGAACTTGAGCCTGGGCGATCAAAACTCATGTATTTTGCCTTTTCTATTAATTATTTGCACTGCAAAGCAAAAAGTAAGGTTATGTAGGATCAAAATCGTTTGATCCCTTTTAGGAGATCGATCTGCGCAAGACAAAAAGTTTGACTAATCGACGCTTTAAATAAAATATACCAATCTTTTTGAAATTGATCTCGGATCGTCCCAGAGGGATTTTTGATCGTTGATCGAAAAGGGCATAAGATTTGACCACGAAACCTTTTTCTTAGTCGATGGACTTCGATAAATTAAAAAATATTTATATAATTTTGCTTACTTTTCTTAAGGCAAACTTCATCAATTGATCCCATTCTGAGTCTTCTGACCTTGGTGATTGGGAAAATTCATAAGGTTCTTGACCAAATGATCTTAACTGGGTCTCGGGCAAACGAAGAACTCGAGCATTTTCTGTGAGCGTGTAGGACGGCTAAAATAAAAAGTATAACTTTAAAACTAGTCACTTAAATCTAAAAATTTCCACGGAACCAGAATTTCCACGCGCTATGATTACCGAAGCTATATACCAAAGCGATTGGGCTACACCTTTGATTATATAACTCGAATACGACCCAGTCTTGTAAACATTGGCTACACTCTACTTTTATTATGTTGGAGCCGTTATTGTGACACCAGATTTGGCGACAGAGACAAATAAATTTTCTCGTGTTATAACATTTCCAATGTACATATTTTTTAAAAAGAGAGTTACTAAAACTAACATATTTTGTTATTTTTACTACTAATCTGAGGGGTTTGGGTAATGGTTGACGATATAACTATTTGTGTATTTATCCTTTTTTTCTAAGAAGGGGCGGTTAATTACCCGGTTAGCCCTTTATTTATTAGCTAGAAGTGTAGATAAACCAAACCACACCGAACCCATATACGTATATGACCGAAACCCCTCAAATCCACACTTGCTGCATCCTCATTTTCCTCCCAAATAAAGCTAAAAAAGTGTTTTAAGATAGCAGGGATCAATTCTAATAAACAAACTTTGTTTTTAGAACTAAAATATACTGAGTGTGTTCGGGGTAGCCCACAAGAACCTTATAGGGGATGGCTATTTGTAGTATTTTAGGATGCTGTACTCGAGAACGGACATTTTAAGGTTCACTCCCACCCTATTTCAAGAGAACCTTTTTATAAAATATTTATTTACTATTTATTTCTACTGCTATACTATATATTGCGTTTATAGACTTTGAAAAAGCTTTGGATAGCATTGGGCACTGGGCAGTGAAAGCATCTTTAATTAAGAGCCGACTAGATCACAGATACACAAACTTGATAGCCAATATATATAGCAAAGCAACAACATTAATCAAAATCCAAGAAAAAACCAAGCCAATCCGCATAAGAGGAGGTGTTAGCCAGGGTGACAAAATATCCCTTAAACTATTTAACCAGGCCCTAGAAGATGTTTTTAAAAAATTACATTGGGAAGAAATAGGCATTAAAGTAAGCGGCCAATATTTGCGCCACCTAAAATATGCTGACGATATCGCCTTAATAACAGATAAGAACGAAGAACTGATAAAAATGTTGGAAGAACTGGATACAGCAGCTAAAATAATATATGCTTGAAATATAAACTACACTTAAACTAAAATCATAACAAACACAGATAAAGATATAATAATAATAATAATAATAATAATAACAATAAATAATAAATACATTTATTTGCAACAAAACTATACGATACATTTATATTGATAATTTAAATAAAATAAATAAAGAAAAAGTTGCAAAAAGGAGTCGAAAACAGCAGAGCTGATCAAAGTTCGACCCCTTATCACGATCGGAATAAACCACGAAAGAATAGAACAAGTAGAAACCCAAACCAAACGGCTGAAGTCAAGAGACGAGTAAGATTGACCTGGGCACCACTCGGTAAATTAACTCAAAACGAAAGTGTGTAACCAATGTATCTTTCGTGTACTCACATATGGATCCCAGACCTGGACACTTACAAAATCAAACATGGATAAGGTAACAAATGCCCAAAGATCAATGGAAAGACAGTAGTGGTAGTAGTAGTAGGGGGGGGGTTGACCCGCAGGTCTGACAAGTAGGCCAGAGTAGGTCCTTTTTGCCATGTCCCAAGTCTGTCCCTTAACCCACTCTCTGCACTTCCCTTTGATGGTCGAGTAACTCATTGGGCCTTCCTGTTCTCTTTACAAAGTCCAGTAAGTCTGCCCATTTGAGCATGTGCAGTTCGTCCTCGCTCAGAGTTGGCGCTCCGAGTGGCTGTTGTCTCATCACTGCGTAGGCCTCGCATTCTGCCACGAGGTGTCTTGATGTCTCTTCTTCCTCTCTACAGGCTGGGCAGGTAGGGTCATTCTCGACTCCTATACGTATAATGTGCTTCCTCAACCGGTTATGTCCGGTTAGAGTACCTATCAGCAGTCCGAGGTCTTTCCGTGTCCGTCCCAGCATCCATCTAATTCTGGTCGCTTTTGGACGGTCTACGAATTCTCTGGTCTGTCTGCAACCCGTTCCTGTTTCCCAGGAGTTAATAGCGCGTCCTGGGCCCATTTGTTGAGTCCGCTTTGCACTTGTCTTTTTGTCACGAAAGTGGCTCCGGTCCTACATAGGCGGTTCCTGCCCCGAGTCGTGCGAGTTCGTCCGCCTCGTTGCTTGGTACCCAAACCAGCGTCACCCGTTTGCCATCGCTTAGGGTCTCCAGCGCCTCTGCGCATTCTTCCACCAAGCCGTCAGCAATCTTGGGTGCGTTTAGCGCCTTCAGGGTGGCTTGACTGTCAGAGCATAATGGAAAGACAAGTGTTACATATAAATATAACAGGTAGAAAAAGGACTGAATGGATAAGAAATAAAAGAAAAGGAAGGGATGTCAGAGGAGGGGTACCGAAATTAAAATGGAAATTTGCCATAATATCAGACAGAAAAACGATCGATGGTACAAATGTATTGTAAAATAGAGACCTTGGGAAAAATAAAAGAAGTAGGGAAAGACCCCAAATGCGACGGCCGGACGATTGAAGAAACAAATTTGAAAAAAGATATTGGTGGAGGCCTATTTCGAAAGATGGATCGAAGAAAAAGATAAATAGATAGATTTATTCCTACTTAACCCCACCCTCATTAAAAACCTCAAAAATGAATTCCTGGGTTTGCCACTGTCGTCGCTAAAAGTATATATACAGAATTCTGCACGTTGAGTTTTCGTGAATATTATTAATATGTATTTTGTAGATAGGCATATCATTATAATAAAATCACCATATCACCATTGACAGAGGGTAAGATTCATTAGTTTTTTATATCACCTAAGTTTTTTGATAAAATTCCATATAAAAATAATAGCCCAGAAAACAGCTTATTTGTCAAAAATCGGGGCCTATTTTGCCTATTGTTAACCTTGACTTACTTTATTAAAGAAATCATCCAAACTCGAAAGTGCTCTGGACTGAAAACACATTGACAAATCGCCATTCAAACATTGCCCGTTGACTTGTGCCAAATATGGATCCTGGTCTGGGCCTGTTCCAAGCCCTATCCAGTCTAAAAGATTGCGACCTAAAATTTTAAATATATTGCGTTAGGCATTGGCGTAGTCACCGGTCGATTTCAACAAAATAATTGGTAAAAATACATATCTTTTTGTTGAGCACAGTGATTGTTAAAAAATGCTTATACTTTGCTATAACTTTGCAACACTAGCCACTGGGTAATTAAATATATCAATGCAAACTCTCAGTATAAATTTTATTAGATAAGCCAAGAGAATATTTTCTTGATATAGCACAAAAAATGTCTTACGTCTTTATTTTAATGTGAAACAGAAATTGTTTTATTATAAATTTTCTCTGAAAAAACTATTACTTATATGAAGAAAATTTGCATTGCTAGAAAATGGAGTATACTTAAACAAAACAATTAAAGAAGAAAAATAAAGTCTTATTTCAAGATTAAACACTGCGTTGAACTAAAAATAAATATTTTAATTCAAAACAAATTGTTTTAAGGTAATACAATTTATTCAAGAAAAGTACTTGTTTTTATTGTAGACAAAATTTTACTGTTTGGTTCTGAAAGATGTTACAAAATATATCAAATTAATAAAGGTGGTTTAGTAGGCTAATTTGATAAAAAGTGTTAAGAATAAAGTTTTTTTTGTTTCAAAAGATATCGGAAAATGTTATAAAGAAGAGCTGCTTAGATTTACAAGTTACGCCAGATTCTCAATTTTCAGAAAAATCTGCCAACTCTGATTTTAAAAGTCAACTATAAAAATTTTGTTTAGATGATTTTAAGCTGATTATTCTGAAAATTGAGAATCGGTGTTAACTTTTAATTCTAAACAACTTTTCTTAATAACCTTTTCTGATATCTCTTAAGACAAAGGTACCACCCAGTATATTAATTGATTTGGCTCATTTTCTTAACATGTAAGTTTAAGACCAAGCAGGAGCGACTCCCAGACAATCAGAATCTAAATGGAAATTTTTTTTGTCATGTATACCTTGCCGTAACTAAAGTATTGTTCATACTCGTCTTAGTCTTTTGTTTTTGATTAGTCTTTGTCCTTTGATTAGTCTTAGCTGTCTTAAACAAAATCGGCTGTTCATACTCGTCTTTTGTTTTTGATTAGTCTTAGTCATAACCCACTGAAAAAAAAATTCAATTTCAATAAAAAGGCCCCTTTTTAAAAGTCATTTTCTACACAAAACAATCTTATTTAACCTAATCTGTGCACGAAACACAGACACGAAAGAACAAAAGCGAAGAAAATTAAAACAAATAAAATTTTGAGGTTATGTTGAGATTTTCTGTTAAAAACATGATTAATAGCGGTAAAATCAAAATTTCGGCCGCGCGCTTGCGCTCTTCGGACGCCCTGTAAAAAAAACAACAAATATCAGCTGACATCTGTCACTCGTCTTAGTCGTTGTCCTAAGGATTGAAAGTTGGCAACTCTTAAGACAAAGACTAATCAAAAACAAAAGCAAAAGCATTGTATAAACACTCCCATAAGAAACAGTGGTTTTAACTTTCTTATGACAAGACATATGACTAAACCAAAACAAAAGACTAGACAAAAGACGAGTATGAACGATCCATTAATCCGTATATACTTTTATTTAATAAAACTTAGGCATTTGGGGTACACCTTGTACAAAACCAGTGGCGGCTCGTCCATAGGTTTGCAGGTTTGCGCAACCCCCAAAAAATATAGGTAAAATAATAAAAGAGGAATTAATTATATGTTTTTAAATTCCCACCAGAATTATGTACATTTATACGCTACCGCACCTCTTATATCGCACGCGCCGGCCGCCCACAGCGACGGCTTTTTCTCGCGGTTTGCAGCTCAAATGTAACCCAATTCGCCTATAACAAAGCGCGAGAGGTTTTGTTTCAAATGCAAGGATTTCAAAGCCGTCCTGTAAAGCTCAGTGAGGTTGCAGGTCGACTGCAAACCGATTGTTTATTTGTCGTGTAGTCTGTTTAAGTAAATCCCGATAGGTGTGTATTGAATGTTAATTTTGTAATTTATTTCTTTATTATTAAAGCTTGATCCTTATATTTGTGTGTTAAAAAATTACTCTCCTTTGCAACCTCTAGATTTTTATTATATGAGCCGCCACTGTACAGAACCCCGTTCCGCCCCACAGACTAAACCAAATCTGGCCATGTGTCTGAATATTTTTCCTATTAAATTTATTTTTAGTAGGGCATCTAGAATTAATAAACAGTTTTTAAAACTGTTATATTTTGATTATTTATTATTGTTTCGACTTACCTTGTTAAGTTGAACGGGTTATTTGTAATGTTTACAGAAATCATAAATTTCAAAAAAATATAACGTTTTTAAAATTATAAAATACCCATTTTATCAACAAAATATCAATATAAACATTTTCCGAGAATTAAAAAAAATGTTTTGATTTAAATGTCAATTTTTTACCTTAAATATTAAGCAACCCGTTCCACCCCATATTCCCCTATAATAAACAGTAAAAAATCTTAAAACTTTTGTTTATTTTTTTTATATCTTGTATTTTTGAGTCAATAAATCTATCGTTTTCATACTCAGCGTGGATAAACTTGGTAGTTAAAGTATTTTTGGATTCAGGTAAAGTCATTACGCTTTATTTTCGCTATTTTACAAGTTTCTAAAAATGCTAGAACAGGCACCTGAGTTTTATTTTAACAACCACAATTTAAATACTAATATTTTGATCACTACTTAAGTTATGCCAAATCTAATACTGTAATAATGTCTTTATGCACTTACATTTTAATTTGCACTTTCATCAAATATTTACTTAACCTTTATTTAAAGAATATTAATATTTTAAGATTGTTATACTTTAGTACTAAACTTAACTTCTGTTGGTTCTGATGTCTCTTACTCTTCGTCGATGTTTTGGCTTAAGTGTAAGTAACTGTAACTGTTTGACAGAGTGTATTGACCTTACCTTGTCGTGCGTCTTCTGCGGGCTTTTCTCCATTATTTTGAAAATTCACAGAACCATTATCACTTTGTAGAGCCACAAATGTTAAAGATGAAAACAAAAACAACCACTTAACAAAAGAAAACATGGTTTCACTGTCAAGAAAATCGAAATTATTTAGCAAACTTTCTTGAATTTTTTCTTTGCTGGGTCAAATAGCGGTATTTTCTTGCGATTCTAAACGATTAAAATAATCACATTCCTTTTAAGATGTTATGGGTGTTTCCACGAAACAAAAATAAATTAAATTTTAAACCACGAAAATTATTTAATGTTTTGTTTTTGAGAAACTAGAACACCCAATTCAGCAGTGTTGTGGTCCTGCAAATCAGTCTCACATTGGAACAAAACTTTTGCTAAGATGCCAATATATATTAAGGTATTGGGGGTGTTACAACACTCGAGTGTGGTATAGTTATTTGGAAGTTCCATGTTATGTAACTGTTACAGAATCACGGGGTTTTGCCCGGTTCAATTCAAGAGAAAGCATTACCAAATTTTATTGGTAGACATTGGCATTACCTTGCCATTCTCACTATTTTTGGTAGGTAGGTACCTATCTAATCTACAGGTTGTCTTAAGTTGGTAACTATTTGGAGGGTCTTTAAATAACAATACTGTTATCATCAAGCCAAAGTTATACAATAAATTAAATTTTACTGCTGACTACTTATAAGGGCTATTCTTTTAAAAACCATATAGAGTCGTTGCTCGTATATCACGGATTTTTTAGGTTGTACTTGATCCTGTTAACTCAAAAACGTATTTTAAATATTTCTTTATTTTTATACCGGGGATCAAAAATCTGGATGTTAGCTTTTTTCATCAAAAACACTAATTTTAATAAAACCATTTTTATAGATGTTTCATTACAATAAAAGTTTTATTATTTTCTTCTCAACTTTTAAAGGGTTAAGGTTGGTTCAGCCTCATAAATTACATTAGATTAAATTAAATTAACTTACATTAACTTACCCTAAGCCAAATTAGAGTAATTTAAGAGGTAATTTTCTCAGTTTTTACAGTTTTATAAAGTTTTTTACTTGTTATTTTCTGTAAAAATTTTATTATATGTTTTTGGGAACCTTCCTAAGTAAAAAAACAACACTTTTTTCACAAAAAAGCTCTTAAGTTAGTCTAATTTGGCTTAGGGTAAGTTAATGTAAGTTAATTTAATTTAATCGAATGTAATTTATGAGGCTTATCCGACCTTTAGATTTGCAATAGTTATTTACCTAACAAGTGCGGAAAGTAATACGACGCGGAGGGGAGTTCGGTCCAGCCGTCAAGGGTGGTAAAGACACTTTCCGCATGTGTTAGGTATATTATTTGACCTATGAGTACATTTTTTAAAAAAATTGAATGCAATTTATAAATAAACATGTCAAATTAGATGGAATTGAAATGTAAACAAATTTTGAGCAGGCGGTAAAGTAATTTACCGCACGCGAGTTTAGGCGTCCAAGTTTTTCTCCAGAGGATTATTCTTTACAAGTGATTATAAGAAAAAAACATGGGCCCGCAAATGCTGAGTCTCTGAGATACAGATTGTTAAGATTATAATTTTTTGCTTGTTTTTTCTTTTTAATTCTTGCAGTTTTTGAGATGCTTAGCTCAAATCTGGAACGTGTCTTAAGCTACAAGCATACATCATTAAGCATGCCAAATATTAAGAAAAAGCTACAGAGTGACATTATTTTGTCATTTTTTCCCCAGATCTTTTTTGCGGTAAGTCACTGGCAGATTTAAAAATATAAAATAAATTTTTTGTTTTATTCAGAAGCTTTTTGATATTTTGCAAGTTTTCGTATCTCTAACCGTTTTTTGGAAAAAAGGCAAAATAATAATTTGGTAAAAAAATAATGCATTTTAAATTTTAATCTCGCTTAGCAGGGTACAAACTTTCCTTTTTTGTCTTTTTTCTTGAAAACGGTTAGAAATACAAAAAATTTCGAAAGTTCAAGAAGTCTCTGAATGAAAGAAAGAATCAATTTTTATATTTTTAAATCTGCCAAAATTTCTGGGCGAAAAAAGCGGGCATGACCTCTGAATAAATAGCATCCTGTAGTTTTTTCCTGATATTTGGCATGCTTAATGATGTATGCCTGGTAGCTAAATACAAGTTCCAAATTTGAATCCAACGTCTCAAAAACTGCACGATCTATAAAGAAAAAAAAAATTTGACACCCTGTATCTTGAAAACTCAGCATATTTAAGTTTTTTTTCTCAAAATCATTTAGCAAATCATCAACTGAAGTTTGGCGGCATACTTTATTAATACCCTGTATATTTTGTTATTAGCTAAATTTTGAGTTAAATCTGATTTGTATTTTTATTTTTCTGAGGAAGGAAAATGCTTCTCACTGTTGTTGCTGTTAAACTTAGTTCGAAACATATTATCTTGAATTATTTTTCATTATTGTACAGGGTCGCTCAAACACAGCAAGTTTTGCATAAAAGGCATATTTCAACAAGCGCATGAGCCGAAGAGCCTATTTTTTTTTGAAAAAAATTCACAAAGTAGATTGGCTAAATTTCCTTTATTTGTTATAAAAAAATTAGTAAGCTATCACTAAATGCATATCATAATATATAGGATATTCCAAATATCTGAAATCACTTGTTTGTCGAGAAAACTGCAAGTTTTTAAGGAAAAAGCTTAGGCGCGTCGATTTTATTTAAAAAGTCAAGTTCTACACAAACACGAACATATGTATATAAGTGTCCTCTGATACAAACTATAAATATCAGAAATAAAATGTAATAATAATGATTTGGTTCGTTTGACTTTTTAAGAATAGTGCTGGAAAGTGCCTTCTTCGTGCTTAAATCAAAAGCAAACAAATGATCAGCCTATGTAATTAGTTCAGACCAAAAAATTATGAAATTTTGTGTGTGCAATGTGACGGAGGGAAAATAGAATCGACAGAGACAATAAAGATTTTGGGACTTACATTGGATTCTAACTTAAATTGGGATGTTCAGATTCAGGAACTGGCAACCTCAATAAGAAAATATTGCTATGCCTTGAGAGTGATAAGAGATAATGTTGACTCGGAAGCAGCACTATCCTCGTTTGCATATGTGCAATCTCGTATAAGGTATGGGATTATATTTTGGGGTAACTCAACAAAGGCACTAACAATCCTAAAAATACAAAAAAAAATGCTTCAGGATACTGCTGAAACTAAAGAACACAGATAGTAGTAAACAAAATTTTATAAAATTAAAAATCCACATAGTCTTTAGCTTATATATACTGGAATGTGTAAACTTTGTCACAAAAAACTATGATCTCTTTGAGAAAAACCAAACTTCTCATTCATACAATACCAGATTTAGCAATAACCTTAAAGCTGAAAAAGCCAACAATAGCTAAATTAAAAAAATATTTCTCACAATATTCTAAAAATTTGGAATACCCTTCCACTAACTGTAAGAGAACTTCCACCAACTTTATTATAGCTTAGATGATTTTTTTAGAGATGACAAAAGATTAATGTAGAAAATCTGTGATATAGAACTGTGATAAATACCTAAGCTAATTCTGTTTTCCTTTTAATGTTAGAGCTGTAAGATAGAACCTACTTCTTACTTTAAAAATTTTTAAATGTACCTATTGTAAAAATGTTGACGTGCAATCTTGTGTATTGTAAAACTTTTGTGTTGATTCTATTTTTTAGATCTATAAATGACGAGTTCTACACCTTAACACCTTATAGGTATACATATTACAGTGGCGCACCCAGGAATATGTCTTGGGGGGACGGGCGAGGCCTCTTGGGGGGGGGGGGGGGAATTTAAATGTCTCCAAAGCATCCGTACACGATCGGAATACTTGTCAATATTAATTCAAACTATGGTCTAATTACTAATTCGAAATAAAAGGTAGATCGATCGAGAACGTAGTCAAACCTAATTAGGGGCCGTCCTTAAATTACCTATCTTTGAAAGAGGGAGGGGGGGGTTTACCCTTGCGTTACACTTAATGTTTTTTAATTTGTTTTTTATTGAACATGTGATACAAAGGGGGCAGGGGGATCTAAATTCCTGAATTTTTGCATTACGTACTTACTCGGCGAAATTGGCCTAATCGTATAAAATCGAATAGTTTTATATTTGCGCACGAAACAGGACGCTTGAAAACGAACAAAACCATTTTTACTTTGTAAATTGCTCCTGCTAGTGATTGTAATACATGTGACACTGGTGTCTAATCTGGTTAATTAACTGTTAAAAGAGGATCTGACGAACTTCTTTGATTGTTTGATATTGTACAAGACGCAAAATTGTGGAGCAATAAACTTCAATAACTTTTAATTAAACTTAACCAAAATTTTAGTTGTTTTGTATTCTAAGCGGGGGTATGATAATATATAAGTTGCCAAACAATTAAAAACTTATTTGTTTTAAATTTAATAATGATTATGAGCAAAACAAAAAATATTTATTGGGGTCTCTTTTTTCAAGAGGATATATGTTATTTGTTTGTTTCTTAGTAGGTATTTTACTTAGTGCGTATTACACCGCCTCACAAAAAATTTCAAAATTATGGATATGTATTTTTAAAACTGAGTTCGAATCCAGGATCAAAAAGTCTCTAGATTTCTAAAAGTGCCAAAAACTATCCCTATAAAAAGAAAATTTAAAAAAATGTAAGTTGTCAAATTTCGTGAAAAACAAAAACATTTGTGAAAGATAAAAATCAAAAACGAAAACCCGCATTTATCGAGTTTTCTATAAAAATTTTAAGTTATATAGTTTATATATAAAGGGCCTTTTTATTACCTATAACGTTTACATACTTTTTCTAATAGGTGGTACAGTTGTGCTGTAAATTTTGAAAAACCATGAGCCGAACCGAACCGAACCGAACCGAACCCTTAATATAAAAGTTTACCTCATTTTACACCAATGACAAGGATCGAGTCAATATTTTCCGTTGACTGTAATATAATTCCTTTAAAATTCAACAGTTTTTTATTCATGCTATTGTAACATTTCTTTGTTCCCAAATATTTTTGTACTGGTCTATGTACTCTACCCTGACTTTTTAAATGATGAAAAATTATTTAATTCTCAAGAATACATTGTAAAATTATTTTATTATATAATATGTAGTTAATTTATGTAAGATGTGTTTTGTTTATGCAAAAAAGTGACTAATTTTTATAAGTAAAACTTAAGCAAGTTCGTTTACCCTGAACAATTACGTGCGTGTATAGTAACCCTCTAAGAAAAAAATAGTCAAAAATTGAAAAATTACAATTTTGCAATTTTAAAAAATGCCCTTGCACGGATTAAAACATGATGCGATGTTTTGATATAAAAAAAACAAACATTAACTTTTAAATGTTCTCTGGCTGACGTAAAACTGGACACATACCTCGAACGAAAAACCACGGTCAAGATTTTAGGGCTTCGCCTAGATTTACAAATAATATTTGAATTACACAAAGAGAAACTAAACAAAAAATTGGCAAGAGGTTGTTATGTGGAACGATCTTTGGTGTAGGAGCTTGGAAAACAGGCGGGTAAGATGGCGTATTTCTCTCTGATGGAGTCGCATATCGGATATGGGTTTGCCTTTTGGGGATTTTCTACCCAGAGGTCGGTGCGGTCGGTTTTTGTGCTATCTTTGTAAAAGAAGGTTTAGAGAGTCTATTTATACAGGAGGGTATTCTGACTGTACCATGTATCTTTGTACTTGAATTGGTTTGCCTCATTTTCAAAAAATTATCTGGCACAACACAAGAAACAAACTACAATTTTTGAACATTCTTCCTTTGCCTATACCAACGTATACCCTGACGAAAGGCTCAGTTATATACGAAAGTGTAAAGCTATTTAATCATTTGCCAGGGATTAAGAATATTCAAACTTATAATTTGTTTCGAGTCGCGGTAAAAAACCTTTTAGTCACCAAGGCCTTTTATAGTATAGCTGAGTATTATTATGGTACTACATTTTAGGAACTGGTTCATCGTCTAGTTTGTTTTTAAATATAGTTTAATGATTAGATTTCATAGTTTATTTTGCAGTAACTCTTTTTTAAAGCGTATGTTTTTTGCCTTGTACCATATACACAGTCCATTATTTTATTGTTCTTAATTTATAGTACATTTTTATGTTGTCATTTTACAAAAAATATCAATTTGCACTATTGTATGTTATTTATGGTTTTTATAACTGATTTTTCTTAACTCTATCTTTTTTTTAATTTGTCTGTGTGACAATGCATTTTATTTTTGTAATAGTAGTTTATTTTATTGTTCTATTTTATTTTCTTTTTAATTTATTTTATTCATTTTAAAATAATTTTTATTTTTAATTTATAATTACAGTCAAACGTACTATTACTTCTGTTACTTTTAAATTATTTTAATTAATTGAAACCTACTTCTTAATTTATTGTAAAACTTGTGACTTGAAATTATCGTGTGACATATTCTTTAGTAGCAAGACTTATAAATGTTTTGATAAATTAAAATTAGTTATTGTAGGGAGTTTGCCTTATCAATAATTTGTACAAAATTTGGACAATAAAGCTTGATTTGATTTTAAGCAAAATTGAAAGTGCTAATTTTTTTAAAGAAATGTGAAAGTATAAGACAAAAACGTTAAAGAAAATGAATAAAATTTGGATCGTTTGCGAATTTTTTTGACTACTTAAACCAGACGTTGATATCTAATTAATATAAATACAAAATAAAAACATTATAAAAGACAAATAAATGTGATAGCTTGGGGGTTTCGGACAATTACATAAGCAGATAACTGATAAAACAGAGAGGATGTAACAACAACAATGGTTTAATTTTAACAAATAGTGAACAAAATACAAAATTATAATAATAAGTTAAGAACCAATATCGTTTTTTATTAACTTATTTATTTTATCTTTATATGTAAGGTAGATAAGACGATAAGTCGGATCTTGATTTCGAAACGCTTTTTCGTTTCGCTATGGTATGTAGAATTTCCTGATAAAGTTTTTTTTGCGCGTTTATAGGTTGCGCGGTTGTTGTTTTTGTGCTTTACTTTACATGTGCGGTTTTCGTGTTTGCGCGGTAAAAACCTTGTGGGAAATTTTAAGTTAAAAACTTGCGTGGTATTGCGCTACGCGGTTTAAACTTTGCGCGTTATTTATTTGCGCCGTATTTTTATTGCGCGCTTTTTGTACGTAGGTGGTAAAAACCTTGCACGGTTTTAATTTGCGCGGACATACGCCACAACTTGTGTGGTATATTTTTGGACGGTATTCGGCTGCGCGTTTATTGCCTATTTTTGGCACGGTAAAGACCCAAATAAAAACCTCAAAATTTTTACCCATGCAATAAAAACTTTAAGTGCCGAAATTTTAAAAACCCTTGCTCTGAGCGACATTAAAATATTATAATTTTTTACATAAAAATTACTGCAAAAATGTTTTAAATAAAAACTGGTATACATCGAGGCACAAAAAGTGACACGGATTTTAGTGTAAGGGTGGTGGCCCATGGAACACTCACAAATTTTTTACTGAAATCAAATTGCTTATTCCAAAAAACCCCATACCCCAAATATTTGTGCAAAAATATTGATTAGTAAAAAAGTTAGGTATTAAAGAAAATCGTAAGGAAAAAATAAAGTTTAACACCCTGTATCTCGGTTAATATCAACTTTTTAACTAAGACAAGTGTAGCTAAATCGTAATATTTTAATACAAGGAATCTAAGTTTTACTATGTACCATTAGTTCTGGGAAAAGTTGTATAATGTCCTCCAAAACAGCTAAAAATTGGTGTTTCGGACGGATACATTTTGTTTCGGACAATTACGTTTCTTAACATTTTTGTTTGCGACAAATTTGTTAATTGTAATTTAAGGATTTTTTTGAGATTTTGTTTATTTGTTTGCCGAGATCTTTTGCCAGAATAGCAATTTTTTTGTTTATTTTGCACACTATCGAAGAAATTTCACGTTTCGGACGTTACAGATTTTTTAGAGTCCCTTTAATGTACCTATGGTCAACTTTCTCACGAAGAGAGCTAACTAGCATTTGGTAAATTCGGCAAGAGAGCTAAAAAACGAAAATGGAGTAGGTCCGTTTCTGCAGTTAGACCAAAAGTGATTTTATTAACCAAAGCTGAACTATTTCTAATGAAGATATGCCACTTCGTGGGACCAAAGAGTTGCATGAGAACAGTTAGAGCCCAAAATATTACAATTTCTTCGTGAAAAGGGCGACGCTATGTTTTCTTCTTGTGACGGTAGCTTACAAAATACACAGGTTTGAAATTGAAAATTAACCCTAGTGACACGATTTTCAGATGTTTTTTCTATGTTTTTTGAGAGATTGAAGGTTTTTTCGTCATTATAAGTGTGACGCAAAACAAGTTTTCTATTGGTTCTGATAAACTGGACCATGCTTAAGATTTTCTACTGGAAATCTTTCTTCAAAATTCAACTTCAACTAATTAACGGCAAATTATCCACCATATTCGGTTTCGATAGGTCATGTCTAAGCCATTTTTGACAAGGGAGCTTCGTTAACTTCATATGAAGTTAGCGATGCACTCAAAAAAACGGTCAAAAATAAGAGCGACAAATTTAATTTTTCCACAACTAATTCACGACCGAGTTCACGACTAATTAACGGCAAATTATTCACCTAGTCGCGATTCGATTTGTGAGGGCTGCCAACATATGAAGTTAGCGAAGCACCCAAAAAAACGATCAAAAATAAGAGCGACAAAATTAATTTTTCCACAACTAATTAACGACTAATTAGCGGCAAATTATCCCCCATATTCGGTTTCGATAGGTCATGTCTAAAGCCATTTTTAAAAAGGGTGCTTCGCTAACTTCATATGAAGTTAGCGAAGCACCCAAAAAAACGGTCAAAAATAAGAGCGACAAAATTAATTTTTCCACAACTAATTCACGACTAATTAACGGCAAATTATCCACCTAGTCGCGATTCGATCTGCGATGGGTGCTTCGCTAACTTGCTATGTGGAAACTGAGTCACTGGTTAAAATGTCAGGTCATGCGCATTCTTTTCCGTTGTTTTAATTACACTATAGGACAACAATTTAGTAATTTTAGGGTAGCAAACGATACCAAACTTGATTCAAAATGTCTTGCACCTTTAGCAGCTTACCCAGAACAATATTTGTTGCCGGAGCTGGAGAAAGTTTGAAGGTTATAATGCATCTGAATGCTGAAGAAATAAACTAATAACAAAGAAAGGATCCGGTTTACTTATTGCAACTGTAGAATGTCGTACCGCGAAATACGCAAAAAAGTTTTGTATAATACTGCTAAAACAATGAACAGTTACCTTTTTCCTTTTCCACTGCTGTCAATATTTTTGGCAGCATTAGCTAAAACCTTACCAAGTCTTCAAATAGTTTGGCTCTTAATAGCACCCGTTCTGGCCTCAGCCATAAAGTGCTTTTCTTCTGTCCATGTAAAAAATGTATTGTTTCTTCTTAAACTTTTATTCCCTATCAGTGGATGGAAATAATCACACCTTATTGTGACGTAATGCCCATTTACAACACCAGAACTTTAAATTTTTCAGTTGTGTTTCTTTATCCTTACCTACGTTTTTTTCGTAGTAGGTAGCTTTTATTTAGGACCTATCATTCTGTGATCACAGTATTCGAACTAGTAGGGTTCAAAGAGTTTCTTTATCCTTTTGAATTTTTTGCCTAACTTCTTGACTTACCTCTTAAAAAACCTAATTTGGGCTGTCAGAAACTAACACGGCAGAAGTGTAAACTTTAACAAGGCGAAATTAATAATACGAAATACAAGTTTTTTTGCGTTGTATATTGACAAAGTAATATACAAAGTAATAACATTTACATAAATATAAATGGGTATAAATTACCCTGGTAAGTTTTGCTCTGGGTGGCCTTCATCTGCATCATCTCTGCATCATCATCATATCGCTCTGCTGACTGTTCCTCTCACTGTTAGTCGACTCGAGCCGACTTCACCCGAATGAGCGTTAGATAGCCGAGCGTGACGGCCCAATTCAATTCAGTACCCACAAAAAGTGTTAAACGCGCCTAAGCATGTTTACACTTCAAAAATATTTATTGAAAGCTTATCTAAGCTTTTTAAATTTTATAATGAAGATAACGAATTATTTTAGGTCTGAATCCACATAAAGTCGCCAATTAATTAGAAAAGAGCTAATAACAGATAGTTTTCTTTTATAAAAATTTAAGGTTTTGTTATATTTTATCCACAAAGAATTAAATGAAAAATAAAATAACCTGTCTCAAATCTATTTCAGGCGGTAACAGTAAGGTTTTTATAAATAACTAATAGTTTTCACCTATTTTTTCATTATTTTTGATTTTCCTTGTATCTTGTAGTCAGTTTGTTCTACCTTGTGTCAGACAAGCAAGGAAATGCCTTTTTCCGAAACACCGGTGTCCGTTGTTGACTATACCCCTATGAAGTTGCCTTTTACACTTTGTTAACTCATTGTTTTCGGTTCCGAACTGACACCGTGGAGGCGGTGAGAGCATGGTCTGGTTGAACTGTGGCGATATGTCTTTCTTCCTTATATACCGGTGGACGTTTTCGTCCCACCACGGACTTAGTGTCTTTCGTCCGCTATCGTTTCACTCGTAGCATAAAAAATAGGTTTTACCTTCATTCTTTTTGATTTACCTTGTTTCTTGTAGTCAGTTTGTTCTACCTTGTGTCAGGCAAGCCACGCTGAGGAAGGAAATGCCTTTTTCCGAGACCCCAGTGTCCGTGGTTGACTATACCCCTATGAAGTTTCCTTGGTTCGCTATCGTTTCACTCGTAGAATGAAAAATACGTTTCTCCTATTTTTTAATTCTTTTTACCTATTAACGTATTGGAATTTGTTAATAAAGATAAGTGTGCAAAAGTGTAGTGCTGCTTTTTTTCCCTATTTGCCACTTAACTTTTCTGGAACTTATTTATTTAGTCGTAGTCTGCGTATATGAATAAGTATGTTCTGTTAATAAATATAATCAACAATTTTTCATTCTGGTGATGAGTTTTCGATGGGTTCAAAAGATCAGTAAATGATATGAGTCGACTTATTTTCTTAGTTCTAAATCTTATACACTAAGAGGAAAAGATCATGAGTATTATAAGAAAAGTACTTTGGTTAATCTCAAGTGATGGAAAATATCACTGGCTGAAAGTTCTGAATCTAAAAATTGGGCCGATGAGTGTGTGTGATGATTTACAAATTTGAAAAATGCACTTTTCTTAGTTTTGAATTTTTTTTACATGGTAGACTATAGTATAATGTCATGGAGAAAATTATTCTGGCTACTGTAAGAAAAGATCCAGTCTCAAAAACAGTTAATTATTGCTCATTTACTGCCGCAGATTGAAAAAAGCTGCAAGATATCGGAAAGTTTCTAAATAAAATGATTCTCTATCTTAGAATCTATCAATAACACACCAGGTTCAGGAGAAAGTGCATTCCCGCCGAAAAAATAAATCATTTTAGATACTGATAATTATTTTGAATGCCCGGGGACGAACACTCTGTAGCTTAATTTAGGTTTTAGGTTTGAGCTTAATATCTTAAAAACTGCGAAAGCTATCAACGAAAAATTTTATAAAAAATTAATTGATTTTAACAGTCTTTAAATCAGAAATGAAGCGTTTGTGGACATGCATGGAAATTTAGTTTTAAAATAAGCCAAATAATCACTCCTTCTCATTTGTAAGTGGGTCCAACAAACATTAACATAAATAACAGCCAGGTGGTATTTTAAGCTGTTGTTATAATTCTACCTATCATAAACTTTCATTTCATATTGTTTGTCACTTGTCAGATATACTTGTCATCCTTAGAGATTCGCCAGAATATTTTTTTAGTTAAGTATACCCTTTTCTAGTACAACTAGTTTTATTATTAAAACGCCCCAAAACCCATCGGTAACCCCCCCCCCCCCCAAATTCATACACCAAATTGTGCTTAAAATTGATCAATAAACAATTCTATCGATGTTTGCTGTTTAAGAAAATAAGTTTTCAAAATCTTCACGGCCTCCTCTACTACTAGCGTACCTACCATCTGCAGTTGTAAATTATAGTAATGCAAAAAGTCCCAAAAATTAGATAATTATCTGCATTGTGTTTTCACAAGAAAATAACATCAAACCTAAGCTTACTCTAAGTAAACCGCCAGCAAAATAGAAGCTGATTTTCTGGAACGAAAAATCGTTTTTATGATACTTATTATTTTCTCTTTGGATTTTTCTCGGACAAACAAGCTGTAAATAAGAACTTATACGAATCAGTCTATAAAAAGTTATTTTAAGTTAATTTTCAAAAGATATTTCTAATAAAGAAACACTTGTTAAATGGGTTTCTACAAATATAACTTGCAACGGTTTAAAACACATAATTATATCAATCTACCAGCTTAACAAATTAAGCACTTTCTTAAGTAATTTTGTGAGACGTTAATCATTGAGACGTTAATCATCTAACGTAGCTTGGCGTTATGGTTTAAAAAAAAAACAATGTTCTTTTTTATTTAGAACACAGATGTGTATTTAACATACCCACGAGTCCAACACTTTTTCCAAGATAATCCATCTCAACAGCTAAATTCGACGTTTCCAGAGTTTTACCCCATAGCACAAGGCCGAATTAACGAGCGTTCTCCCCGAGGGATCATCAGCTCACAACAGGACTGCACTTTACAACAGGCCCGACAGGACGCGAACAGGACTCAATAGGACTCAACAGGACATGACAGCATTCAACAGAACACTTGTCATGATACAGGATATGGTAGAATCCGATAGGATACGACTTGACCCAACAGGATATGACAGGACCCAACAGGACTCAAGCTTTTTTAGGAAAATTAAAAAACAATTGGGTGAAGTTTTTTTGATGCACCGAATTTTTTTTCAGTAAAATTTCATCAGCTTAAAACAGTACTGTGGAAATTTTACAACAGGACTGGTAACAGAAATCCACAGGACCCCACAGGACCTAGGTCCTGTTTGACACTGTACAAATTTTATTGTGACGATGTCCCCTCGGTCAGTGCGACCAAGTCCTTTTGTGTCTTTTAAGAAATGACGCTGTCACCACAAGATATTAAGACATTCCAGAACTCTTTTTCCATTCAAAATGTTAATTTTGGCTTATCTTTTACAAGCGTACTTCGCTGTTCCAATCACAATCCTGTGATTTAGTGCAGGCGCTGTAAGTAGTTGAGTGTGCAAAACATGAGGACTGCAGTTTGACCAAGGATTTTAGCTGAAAAAAGGTCACAGATTAACGATCTGGATGTTGCCAAGCCAGTTTTTGTTCCAATTTTTTTTTATCCTCCCTTCTCTTATAGTCGTGTTCAAATTTCTGAAAATTTAACTAAGTTGACGCCTTAAAGCCACGATGACAGAGAAATTAATCAACATTGTGTAAAGTCCAACCCAAAAAATTAAATTATGTTAGTTTGTTAAATTTAAGCTGCAAAAACCCCCAAAAACACCCCAGATCCCCCAAAACCTGAGATTTTGAGGTTTTCTTCAAATTTTCTCAAAAACCTAGCTGCTTAGGACTGCTTACCCTTATTATAGAAAATAAATTTTCCTTTTCAACAATGTATTAGTCAGTGGGGTATGTCCAATGACAAACTCTTCAGCGGCGTCCGTTTATTAAGATGAAAAAAAGAAACATGCTTATTACATGAATTACCCGATTGTCTTGAAAACTAAGCTCTTTATCAAAAATTGTGTCAAAAGTCGATTATAGGCAATGAAATTTTCTTTAAAATGGTGTGTAACGAGGCAAGATTATTTTTATTTATAACAATTTAGCGTCGTCGGTAAATTATCAATTTTGAAAAATCCCTTACTCACTATTTTTTTTACAAGTTTTGTCCAATTTCCTCAAAAACTAAGCTTTAAGAAAAAATATATTTGACACTTCGTTGTAGAAAATGAAATTCTCTTTTTAACTATGTATAATTGAGTGTGGTCAGACTAATATCAAACTTTTCAGCGGCCTCCGTTAATTGAGAAAATGTAGAAATATTTAAAAAACAAAGGTTTGTCACAGGTTTTACCCGATTATCTTTAAAACCAAGCCCTCTATCAAAAATTATGCACCATAGTCGAATGTAGACAATGAAAATTGCTTTTAAATGCTGCATCACAAAGTAAGATTTAGCTTTAAATTAAATCTTCAGAGGCGTCCGTAAATAAAATTAATTTTTACAAATCACCAAATTTATTAGTTTTGTTACAGGTTTTATCCAATTTGCTCAGAAACTAAGCTCAATTAAAAAAATGCGTTCTAAACTTTATTGTAGAAAATAAAATTTCATTTTTATCGATATATGTCAGTGAGGTTTGATTAATGGCAAACTCTCCATATAAGTTCGTATATAAGGGTCATATGAAACAAAAAAAAGTAAAAACATTTTTGTCACATGTTTCACCCGATTTTATAAAAAAAAAACATGCTTTTTATAAGAATTACGCCCCAGAGCTGATTGTAGAAACTTAAATTTTCTTTTAAATTAGGTATAACGCGGTAAGGTTAATTTCATTTTTAAAACTTCAGGGGCGTCCCACACTGGTCGAATTTCTAGAAACGCTGGCCATAATAAGGTTATAGGTTATAACACGTTTAAAATATCATGTTTTAGATAAATATGCCTCTTTGTTAAATTTTTGAATCATCGTAATTATATACAGGGTGTAGCAATTATCCCTAACACTAAAAACGACATTTAAAAATGATTTGTAATTTCTTAAAGCGTTTTAAAATACCATACTTAAATCTCTCAATACTTGTATTAAATATTAAAAATTTTAAATGATACAGGGTGTTCAAAATTAAATAAAGCTACATTCTTCTTATTTATTTCTTACGGATTTATTTTTTTTCTAAATACGAAAATAAATAAAAAAATTTTTGAAGTTAGGATTAATAAATATAATTGTTATATTTTAATAAAAAACTAGTAGGTTTTATGCCATTAAGAATGAACTCGAATTTATATAAAAAACTAATACCGCTATGACTAATACGGGACATTTTTTGTAATTAAGTCGGGGTTTCCGAATTTACCTAAAATATAGTTTTCCTTAGCTCCCCGCTGGGGGCAGTTATCGCATCTCCTGACACGAAAAATATTTTTTTTTAAAGAAAGGTAAAAAATATTTATGGGTTAATATTTAAATTTTCAAAGAAATTTAAGCTGAAGGTTTGCTCTTTTTAGCTGTTTTAAAAAAATAAAAATTTGGACAAAATATCAAAAACATTAGCATTTTTGAGGTTAAATAAATAACTTTAATCAAAAATATAGAAAAGAATCCTTCACTTTTTTTTTTGTAACTAGAAAACGTTTTTTTATTAATAAAAAGTAAATTATTAATTTACTTTTACTTAATCATTAAAATTAAATATCAGTCATTTCAATCATTAGAATTAAAAATCACATTATTCTGCTGGACTATTTTGGTAAAAAATGGAAAAAAGAGTTTTTAATCAAATTAGATAGTTTTTAAACTTTTTGTAATAGTTTATACAAATATAAAATATGCATTTTTATAAATATACAGTAAAAATAATGTGCAGTAACAGTTTTAAAAATCACCCAAAACTCCAAAATTCCAAAAATGAAATATAAAAAATGGTGCAAATTCGTGCAAGTTTTTTTTATTAATATATTTTTTCAGAATCGTACTGAATATTATAGAGTATACCTATGGTCAGGAATATGGTGGAAAAATGTTATTTTATTACGAATTTGTAATTGTGATTTGACTAACATATCAACCCTTTACATTTTAATCCACCAGCGCTAGGCAATTAGCAGAAAAATACAAATATTTTAAATATAAGTTACTAAGTAAGGGTCCATCTCACCGACTTTTTTTTCGGTTCCATAGCGTAAGCGTTTCTTAGTATAATCATAATATGACGTAATAAGGAACACTTTATGCTAAGTAACGAAAAAAAAGTCGGTGCGATGGACTATAAATACCTTAAGTATTGGTATCCATAACTAATTAAAAACGTCAGTATATTTTTAAAACTGCCAGATAAATCCAAAGCTTATAAAATATTAATTTGTTAAAATTAATAACAGTAACAAGAAAGCATAACCTAAGTTTGACAGGACGCTGGAAACAAATGAAAATATATTAATTGATTTTTTTAAGGTCAACTAGAGTACTGGAGTGTTATACATAATTTTGTCATAAATTTGAAATGAAGCACCACACTATAGCCACCATCTGCATTGATAGTCTTCGCACGCCTTGAACCTTCCTCCCTCTCCCCCATTCTCATTCAGAAAAAAAAGATGAAACTCTGCCCGCAAATAGATTCTAGGTACGGCTCTGGCAGCAAAAGTGATCCCCCCTACTCACCTTTTCCATTTCCCTCCAGCGCCATAGTTTTGTAGATACGGTTAGATGGGTGAGAGGGGGATAGCTTACTACCGCCACTGATTCAAATTTTAAGGATCTTAAAACAAATCGAACCAAGATTAATTTGTTTGATGATTTTTAAACATTGATTTAATTTACGGATGTCCCCAAAGTTTAAGAAAAACTTTCTTACCTTGTTACATATCGTGTAAAAGGAAATTTTGTTTTGTACAATCAAGTATAAAGGAAATTTTTTAAAGAGATTGGTTTTTTGGAAAATCGGGTAAAAGTTGTGACAAAAATGTTTTTATTTATTTATTTTTTAAATGTCGCTGGAGGGTTTGCCATTAATTAAACCCTACTGATTAATACATCGTTATAAGGAAATTTCATTTTCTACTATAAAGTGTAGATTTCTATGTTTAGTTGAGCTTAGTTTCTAAGAAAATTGGATAAAACCTGTAACAAAATTAATTTGTTTAGTGATTTGTAAAAATTGATTTTATTTACGGACGCCGGTGAAGTTTTAATCCGAAAATAAATCATGCTTTATGCTAGAGAGTTTAAAAGAAAATTTTATTGTGAATAATCAGGTATGGATCACAATTTTTGAAAGGCTTGGTCTTTAAGATAATCGGGTAAAACATGTGACAAACATGTCGTTTTATATGTTTTTGTACATTTTCTCAAAAAACAGACGCTGCTGGAGAGTTTGGTATTAGTCTGAATACATTAACTTATGCACTGTTCAAAAGGGAATTTTATTTTCTAGAATTAAGTGTAAACTAATTTTTTCCCAAAAAGCTTAGTTTTTGAAAAAATTGGATAAAACTTGTAAAAAAGTTAAATGATCTTTCAAAATTGATGTATTTTATGGATGACCCTAAATTGTTATAACTAAAACTAATAATGCCTTGTTATGTATCATTTAAAAGGAAATTTCATTGTCTACAATCGACTAAGGACACAATTTTTGATAAACAGCTTAGTTTTCAAGAAAATGGGGTACAACATGTAAAAAACCATTCATTTTTTAAATTTTTTTACATTACCTCAATAAACGGACGCCACTGGAGAATGTGTCATTGACTTGTACATCGTTGAAAAGGAAATTTTATTGTATACAACAAAGATAATTACATATTTTTCCCTAAGAAGCTTAGTTTTTGCGAAAATTTAAAGAAAACCTAAAAATTTCGTTTTGGGGGGTCTGGGGGGTCTGGGGGATTTTTAGGTGTTTTTGCAGCTAATATTTAAAAATTATTTTTAGGTTAGATTTAATTTTTGATGCATTTCTGTCTCATTGTGGCTTTAGGGCGTCAATTTAGTCAAAATTTTAAACATTAACTATAAGAGGAGGGGGTATAAAAAAATTGGACCAAAATCTGGCTTGGCGACATCCAGATCGTTAATCTGTGACCTATACTCAAGTACCTACAGCGCCTGCACTAGATCCATTGCACCACGGGAAAGGGGACCGATCGAGGATCCACGTAAATGAAAATTCAGGGTTTATTTGGCGAAATAATAGCACCCTGTACGAGTATTTTGCGTTGAGTTACTGGTGAAGAAAGCCTAGCGGAAGTATATTTTGACCAAAAATTCCGTCTTCCAAAAGGGAGGTTGGGACAATAGACTAGCGACCTGTTAACCGAAAATTTTTATTAGTGTACGGCAACAAATCGGATTATATAATATTATTTAAAAAAATTTCGTAATTGAAAAAATTAAAAAATATTTTTCTATACATTCTTTGTTTATTTTTAATTAAATTTAGTGTTTATTTTTTAAGGGGTTTTTAAGACAATTGTTCACAAAATTTTAAATAACCCTCAGACACGTCCATTTTGTGTGAAATTAATAACCCTCGTTGTTCGGTTTCCATAAAAAACCTCTTTATTTTTCTTTTATTTTTGAATTTTACTTTTATTTTTCCTTTTTTCATGGACTAAAATTTTGTCTTGAACATAAAATTATTAGTCTTAAATTTATATTAATCCTAAGTAAACGGGTCAACTATTAGTTATTATAAAATTTACCTAAAGCAAAATTGCATTAAAATGCGAGAATTAAACGCAAAAAATGTAATTTCTATTCTAAATTTAAGAATTATCATTTTATTTCTTATTTCTTTATTTTTATATACTTTGGCACTACAAGCGTCCTCTATCGTGTTTTTCACATATCCATAAAATTTAAAATACAGTGATATGGTTTCCTATAGAGGGTGAAGTGCTGTGCGCATGTGCGAAAAAACTGCAAGCGCAGGATTGAGAGACAGACAAAGGGTGCTGCGCGTCGTGCGTTTAAATTTAAAAAATAGTGAAAATTCACTTTAAAATTCCGCAAATAATTAAAATTATCGTGCCATCATCCTGTTGGAACTTCAAGCCACATATATAAGTCCCTCTTCATGAGGCTATATCACCATTTTCTTACTCTTTCAAATTTAACCTGCAATTTTTAAGTTATTTACTTTCTCTAGTTAAATGAATTTTTTGCGCCAATGTTAATTATAGTCCACTGTATCTACCAAAACCCAATCTGAGCCATCGGAGTGCAACACTCGTCTTTAAATCCCGTGTCAACTTATTTTAAAGATCTTTTAGTGTTCGTTAGAAACGTGATAATTATTTCACAATTTATTGATTCGCTTTTAAAATTTGATGGCCTTTATTTTTAGGTTTATGGAAATTTTGAATGTAATTATCTCAAATATTTTATCCTTAAAACCTTTAAAAAAGTATCTATTTAAAATTGGGATAACTTCGAAGGAGCAGTGCAAACCAAAAATGCAGGCCCCAACATAAAAAATCAGCTAGTTGGGGCTAGTGGATAGTTTTTTTTTTGGAAATGGAACTAGATTCCAGTAAAATATTGCCCGACAGCATCCCGATTTTCCACTAAACTTTTTTGAGGATGAAAGGTGATTAAAATATTGAAATGTTTAAGATTTAACCCCCACTTTTACTTAAAATTTTCCTACTTCTACCGCGTTCTATCTGCTAGATTTTATCCCCTCAAAATGTAGAAAATTTAGTTTGTACAAAAGTTTTTTAAAGAATTTTAAAACCTAGAAAACATAATTTGTTAAAATCGAAATCAACAAAAACAAATTTGGAGAAAATTGAATTAATCAAGAAAAGTAATTCATAGAAAAGTAAACCGTAAAATGAAGAATTGGTTACTGTTCTACCGGTAGAGGCCACCGTCAGCTGCGTCAGCAATGGCCTTAGATGAAGACGGGAATGGGATACTCTTTTATTACGTAGCGCTGTGGATAGGGCTCGCTCTTTACTGTTGCCAGTTCCACGTGTTAGTATGAAATTATAAGATGTAAGCAATAAAAATATTTAGGCGGGATTTAGACCTAAAGTAACTATAAACTAACCGTAGTCAGTTGATTGCAAATATATCTTAAACTGGGCGTGCCTGGACAGGTTAGGATCCGTTTGCGATCAATTGACGGTTAGGCAACACCGACTTCGTCCTACCAAGAGACGAAAAGGGAAGCTATATTTTTTTTTAAAATATGAAAAAAACTAGAATATTTCCATTTCCTCCAAATACAGGAATAGAGTCATGTCCTTACGTATATTATACTCTAATTGCCTTCTCTTACTACGCCCAAAGTTGGTAGGGCCCTCCACCGGTAGGTGATTGAACCATTTTTACACATTACAGTTTCTACATTTTACATTTTGATAAATTACTTTTTGATGATTTCAGTTGTCAGGTTACAGAGTTCATTTAATAATTTATAAGACAACTTTTTTTAATTTTTTTTTTTTAATGCTGTTTGTTATGAACAAATTATCTCAAAAATTATAAAAGATGTAAACATTTAAAACATGAAAATCCTTCAAAAATCGACGTAAATCAAAAATTTTAAGCGTATTCTGACTTGAGTAACCATTAGAGAAAAATAATTGTTCGCTTGT